>NW_023610178.1:0-183308 GCF_013339725.1 Rhipicephalus microplus
AGTGTTCAAGATCGTCGTTGATTGGGCGCTTATCCGACGCATATTTTGTGTCTAGCATGACCGGCGCCGGGGCACACTGCAAAATTTTTATGAACGAGAACACGAAAAAAATCGCCGGATCATGGTGCTCCGCTGGAAAGCTGAGCATTTGTGAAATATATGGCATATACATAAAATAGGCATTTTCGGCGTGATGACTTGTTGGGGGTGCTACTGTTTGAAGGACGCTCGACGTAGAGGGCTTAGAAAACTCAAAGTACTTTTTTTAAATATTACTTGGAATGCTTGGAATCAGCATTTATCCACTACACTAATTTGGTGGGTAATTGTATTGGTTTTAGAAAAAAACATATGAAAGAAAGGCCGTGCACAAACGAAAAATTACTTTGAACTGTAATGTTGCTGTATAATTCAGTATACTTTTTCATCAAACGTTTTAACTTGCTTCAATTGTGTCACCAGAATCACTGACCTCTGTTCGTACGAATTAAAGGCATTTATGGACAGTTTCTTATATTGCGTACTGAAAAAGACTACGAAGACAGCAGTTTTTAGTGTGAACCTCATTAATTCATTACAGGGGTGCCTAACTGAGGAAAAATCAGACCCCAACACACCTTAATGTTAAGTAACCAGCTAGGCTCAAACATAAAGCTCCTATATTTATCACATGGATAATCTCCATGGCTCATTAAGCCTTTTAACAATGACTGGTTATGTCTGTCCAGAAAAAAAAATATGCAGGCCGCCTGTGTCTGTGTGTCTTAATTTTAGTGTGCCAGAGCCAACTATTCACCCCTGCCTAAGTTCTGTGGAGCATACGGACTATTGGCGCTTTTAGAACGTACTTATTGCGGCCACAACTTCACTGTAAATTTTTTCTCTCATAATTCTTTGTGCTCGACGTCGACCGCCTTCACTAAGGCATGCACAGCATCGAGTTTGGCATCAGGGTGAGCAATCGTAAACGATTTAATACGAGGCCAGCTAGCTGGCCTCTCAATTATTGCTGTAAATTATTGCAAACAACCAATGTCCACGTCAAATGCTGTGAAGCGCACTATCAGGACCATGCATCACATTGTTGCTGTTGATAGTGATTACGCATGGTGGGGAGAGTGACGCAAGCTTCGATTGAAATTCAAGGTATTTCGCATTGATATGTCACACGTATTCTCCAACGCGCGCATTGAGGGAGGCTGTGGAAGAAGCACGTACGAGGAGAGAGAACTCGTTGAGAGTTTGGTTGTGCAGTTGATGCGTATTTAAATCATTTAATCGTGTCTGCAGTATAGGATACCGTGTCACACATCCTTTACTACGTACATTTGATGACGCTAGCGATCTGAAATGTACTTTGGCCATTTCAATGAGAAATACTGAAGTTTGTTGATTGATTGATATGAGGTGTTTAACGTCCCAAAACCACCATATGATTATGAGACACGCCGTAGCGGAGGGCTCCGGACATTTCGACCACATGGGGTTCTTTAACGTGCACCCAAATCTGAGCACACAGGCTACATTTCCACCTCCATCGAAATGCAGCCGGCGCAGCCGGGATTCGATCCCACGACCTGCGGGTCAGCTGCTGAGTACCTTAGCTACTAGACCACCGCGGCGGGGCATTGAAATATGTCAGAGCAGCTTCCTTATACGTTACACTCCAGCGTCTGTGTTGCTAGTTGTCGTTTAAAGTAGCTCAGAGAGGGTTATGTGCCTGAATATGAATATATAAGCAGTGAAGGAGTAGGCCGGTGAGGTGGATGTGAGTACAAGGGGACAGCTCAAGAATCAGTACATCAACACACAGGAAAAAGGAGAAAACAGTTTACACTTAATCGAAACCTTGCCAACACACGCAATCAGTGCTAGTGGCACTCTAAAACTCCCAAGTCTTACTTTAGCATCGCTTTACTCCCTTCTTCTGCACAGCAAACGATACCAATACCACCGGTCCATTGAAAGCTACTTCGACAGAGACCTAGTGGACTGGTGTAATAATAATAATATAATAATAATATATAATAATAATAATAATAATAATAATAATAATAATAATAATAATATAATAAAATAATAATAAATAATAATAATAATATAAAATAAAATAATAATATAATATAATAATATAATATAATAATAATAATAATAATAATAATAATATAATAATAGTGAATCATTAATTAACGTGCCAGGAACAACCATAGGTCTTTCTGCAGACACACGCAAATATAAAACAATATAAAAATAATACAAGTTAACAGTCTCAGAAAAAGATATGAAACGAAAAGAGCGATAACGCTCAGACAAGAAAAAACCAGCCCAGATTGAGAAGAGTGAAAGGACACGATGGGGATTATGAAATGGTAGAGAAAAATAAAAAGGAGTATATGCAACTATATAGACGGTTTTGCCAGATCCTGCTGGTCTCTGGCAACATTGTACGTTCACCAGAAAATCACCCTTGGGAACTTCCGGTTTAGCTTGTTTTTGCGTGGTCTTAGCACTTGTTGCTGGCCGCGGCTGCCTGTGTTTCGATGTTTTATGCCGATAAAATTGTTTTAATGAAGCACCTGGCACCTCGAGCGCAGCGATGCCAAGCCAGGATGCCGTCTATATGCCCGAATTAATTTTATATGCCAGCAAAACGTTCTGTTTTCTGACCGATGACGATAGAAAGAGTGCCTGAAATGCAGCGATCATCTCAAAAAACTGGATCACCACCAAGAGCGCGCAGGTTTGTTCTGCCCATTTCATCAAAGGCAATGTAAAGCTCAGCGCAGACTAACGACACAGAGGCGAGACTAGTCGAAGGCCCCCGTTACCGAGAACACATCAGTCCCTCTCGTCTTCCACCCGTGGCAGTAAGTGTACTGACGCGGGAAATGGGTAGCAAAACTTGGAAGCTAAGACTGAAAATCCATCGCAAAGGTGTTTATTTTAAAGTTTGAGCTATATCAATGGTGCGTACTGTTCGAAACAACACGGGAGACAAAGTAGCCGCGCTTAACATTGATCGCCGCACAGTGTTTTTTTAAAGCGCCGTCGGCGAGTGGGCTCTCATCTGTGCGAGCAAATGACTCATCGTTTGTCTTTCTGCCGCTAATGAACATCACCGCATTCAAGCTTATTTATCTTTTGGGTGTGAACTTGAACTGCTGGCTTAGATAGGTTCAACTTGAAACTTTGGTTCATGAATAGCTTACTCGTGAGTAAAACATAATAGTTCGCGTGACCCTGCATCCGCAGTTTACATCATCACATCAGTACATATTTTTAATTTCTCAGTCACATGAACACTTCGGATCGCGAGTGATTTCGTTCGCCGCTGGTCTCTTTAAAAAGTGCCCGCTGGGACACAGGCTCAGAAATAAGCGTTGTATCCTGAGGTTGTGTGCTTAGACGAAAATACAAATATGTTCGGGGAAGAACAGTAGGAAGGTTTTCAGTTGCATTCGAAAAGCTGAATTGAACAACTTCCTTTTCTTTTGCACATTGACGAAGTGGGTGCGCTTTGAAGACGTGTACAGGAAAAATATAGGTGTGCTCTGTCAATTCCCGGTCCGCGTCTGCAGAACCAGCTGGCCCAATTAAGTTCACTGACTAACTTGTCCTGCAATTTATGCATTTGCTGTTTGTACAGGCACGAACGATATCAGAGGTATGGGCTGCGCTCATCGGAAGGCTATACGACGGATATTTTGCATGGCACCCGTCGGCCACGTGAGCCGCGTCACCTGCAGCAATGGCCGCGCCTGTGCCTGCCGTGTGCTACGGCGAGCACCTTCATGTAGTCTCTAGACGTTGCTCCAAACACATCGTAAGGAATGCGCCAGAAATAATAGAGCAGCGAACTGAGACACACTACGAAAACACCACCGAAAACCATTGAAAAAGCATTGCCGGAAGTGCCGCACCGAAGTATACGGGGTAGGCCGTTCGGCGTGAGCCTGTTTGTTTACAAACACCGAAACTGTTTATAGAACCCTCTGAAAGACGGAAAATCGAGAATCTGTACTTTGTGATAACTAAGAGAGTGCAGAGCTAAGATGAAAGCAATGGCGGAGGACTGGAAAACATCAAGATCATGAAAGTGACTTTATAGATACTTTGTATTCTGCGGAGCTAGAGTGTTGAAGAAGGTGGCATGTGAGTAATCATTGATTCTCTCTGGTTAACTTACGCGGAATCTGAAATTTACACAGATGGGCTAGCTAGTAAAAGGCTAGTTAGATTCCGTGAACTAGTTTTTAATAAAAAACGTGAGCACGATTCGCCGCGGTGAAGTGAAGTATAAATGATATACAATAATAATAATAAAATAATAATAATAATAATCAAATAATAATAATAATAATAATAATAATAATAATATAATAATATAATATAATAATAATAATAATAATATCATGGGTTAACAAACAAAACACGATTATGATAAGTAATACACCAGGGGTAGAGCTCCGCAAATTCGACAATTGGTGCTGTTTTACAGCACCAGATTGTCCGCATTCCTGAAATCAAGTGAACTCGCGGCCAGCTCAAGCTCCAAGGAGGAAACAGTGGCTTTAATGCAGGTGCGTACGCCTCAGTAAACGTTGAACGATGCTTGTAGACAGTGGTACCGTATGTCATGCGGGGCCTTTCAGCAGTGAGGCTCGCCATGTGGTGGTAAGAGGTCCTGGCATAATGCCTGAGGTACATGCTATTGTCTCGGTAGTAAAATGCGTCCTTATTGAGTGATCTAGAGCGATGGCAATGGTTTCAGCCGTTGAAGCACTGGGGGGTAATCTGAGGCATGTTTTAAGTGCTTGGGCTTGAATTCTCTGAATTGCGCACAGGTTGGTCTTGCTGGTGTTAGATAATGTAGCACTGTGAGCTGTACCGTAAGAATCCGATAAAGAGCACTCTGTACAGTTGTAGCATTAAGGATACGGGCTTTCCTGCAAGGAATTTGAACATGTGACATGTTGCGATCAGCCACTTCTTCCCATAGTTCACGTGTGGAGTCCACGACAGGTTTCTGTCTATTATGGCTCCCAAGAACCTGTGGCTTCTGCTGAACGATATGTGTTCGTCATTAATCGATATGCTATAAGCAGACATTGGTTTCCGCGTGAACGCTACAACTGCGCATTTTCCGCAGGATACCTCGAGACCTTGTTTACGAAGGTAGCACGACGTCGTTGCAGCAGCCTTCTGAAGGCGGGCGCGAAGCTGAGGCCTTGTCACACCTGATATCCAAATGCAGATGTCATCATGCTAGACAGAAAGTTTACAGTGCTAGGTAGCTGCTAGTCTAGTTCAATGAGAGTTAGATTGAAAGGTGTAGGGCCTATCACTCCTCCCTGAGAAACTCCTCGGCTGCTGTAATAATCAGGTGTTGGGCCAATCGCTGTCATCACGCAAAATGATCCCCGCTGTAAATAGCTGTACACCCACATATATATCTTGCCACCAAGACCTACTGTTTCCAAAGCACTAAAAATGGCTTCATGGGTGACATTGTCGTAAGCCCCCTTAACGTCTAGAAACGGGGCGGCACAGAGTCTCTTACAGGATTTCTGGTGTTCAACATATGTCACCAGATCAACAATGTTGTCGATTAACGAATGGCCGCGCCTGAGTCCGGTCATGGATACTCGATAGATTTCATAGTGCTCTAAATACCACTCCATTCGTGTTAGAATCATTTGTTCCAGTGTTTTTCCAATACAACTAGCAAGCGCGATAGGACGATATGAAGCAATATCCAAAGGAGATTTACCAGCCAATAGAAGTGAAATGAGGCGACTTTACTTCCATGCTTGGGGAACCGTACCAGTCTGCTAGGAGTCGTTGTACCGGCGTTAGAGTGCCTTCCGAGCTTCGTCTTCAAGATTACAAAGGGCGCGATAGCTGATGCCGTCAGGTCCGTGTGTTGAAGAACGTCTGCACAGTACCAGTCCCGCCTCTAGCTCATCCGTAGAGAACTGGCATTTCATACGGGGATCCCGTTTAAGGTTTTGGGTTGTCAAGTGTTTCCATTCCTGATTCCGTGAAACTGTAATCACTGGCAATTTTTCTACAGAAGCATTCTGCGACATCAATCTCTGCATTGTAGGTGAAGTGCCAGAGATGTAAATGGGTGTCGCTGACCAAAAGATGTGCTAAGATTCCGGACAGTTCGCCATATCAGTGAAAGGGGCTCTCGCAGATCTAATGACTCGCAGAAAGATGTCTAACGTCGCCGAGCCAGTTAATTTATGTGCGACTGCATTTACTTTTGAATGCGTCAAGTCAGCCTCAAATCATCCATGCACTTTGGCCGTCGGTACCCACGTTATGCACGACGACGTATTGCGCGAAGTTTCTCAAGCTCGATGCCGAAATCGGTGGGCTTGTGACTAATCAAAAGTGAACGCACGGTATTCTGCAGGACATCCTTAGTCGAGTCTTCTAAGTTATACGATGAGCCATCAGAACAACGATCTTCCATTAACACTTTGGATTTCGGCTAAGCGGTGTATTTGAGGTATCTTGAGAATTTGGAGCTGGTGAAACCTTCAATCCACAGGTAAGTTAGAATATGGTCACTGCCCCGCGTTTCCAGATCCGAAAACCAGTGCACTTTCTTGGTAAGTGAGTGAGAAACCAATGTAAGGTCCAGGCAGCTGCTATAGTCTGATCCGCGTAAATATGTAGGGCTTCCATCATTACAAACGCAGAGCTTGTACTCCGAGGCTAAGGACACCTACTATCTTCCTGTAGAGTTGACCCTGGATCTCCCCCATAGGAAATGGCGGGCATTAAAGTCGCCAGTGATCACCCATGGGCTTGCAGTCGATGTCAGAATATTGCGCAAGCGCTCGCAGTCAAGGCGGCTTGATGAAAATAAGTTCTAAAAATCGTGAAAGTAACCTCATCCTCCTTCACAGTAAGGTACACATAATGATTCTATTCATCAGGCGAGACTGTGTGGTGAACGTAAGTGAGGTCACGGCGCATGAATACAATAACCTTGCTGCAGTCTCTGTGAGTGGAAGACATAAAGCACTCATATCCTGACAGTTTGATTGAAGCAGGCACGTTGGGTTTGCAAATCACAATACTGGGGAAACGGTTGACAAATACAAACTGTCTAAAGTCAGGCATGGGCGGCCTAAGTCCTCTGCCGTTCCACTGAAAGAGAGATGCATTCTCGACTTCCACTCGAAACGACGGTGCCTCGCTGGCCGTGGTTTTACCCTAGAGCTTCAAGCACCGGACTTAGGGTGTCCACCGCTTGGAGTGCGGTCTGCGCAGACGAAGTCTTCATATTGCTCAGTAAGACACGCATGGCACTCATCAGCGATTGCAGCAAGCTTATAACTTGATCTTCATTCGTCGCATCACTGGTTCGAGGGGTCGTCGAGGGCGGCGGGATTTGATGCAACTCCGAAGTAGGTTGACTTCGTGGAAGTGAGGGCCACTGTTTTGGAAGGTGCGACTGCTGTCCCTTTCTTCTGTT
This sequence comes from Rhipicephalus microplus, assembly GCF_013339725.1. Taxonomy (NCBI): domain Eukaryota; kingdom Metazoa; phylum Arthropoda; class Arachnida; order Ixodida; family Ixodidae; genus Rhipicephalus; species Rhipicephalus microplus. The sequence continues at coordinate 7,493 of NW_023610178.1, forward strand.
TCGCAATATCCGTCTTCAGTGAGTTCGGTGTTTGTGGGCCAGCCACTTTGATAGAGCATCTTTCTATCGGTAGAGCAGTATTTTCGTGATGGTGTTCGCCCACGACGCCGTCGTTGGCGAAGTGTAGCGGCAGCTTCCCTGCGCGTTGAATTGTCCCCCACCATACGCCTGAGTACCGCGTGCTCGTTTCGCACCAGCGCGCAATCCTTGGATGAGGCTTCATGAGCGCCGTAGCAGTTTGGACATCGTAACACGGTGGCACCGCAGGCGTCTTTTGAGGGAGATTCAGCGCACCACGGACACACAACTTTGTTCTCACAAACATCTTTTACGTGTCCCATCATGAAGCACTTGTAGCATAGCAGTGGCTTCGGTACGTACGGACGCATTGAGTGGCGAACATGACCAACTTTGACATACGAGGGAAGGCTGTCTCCCTCGAACACAAGCCTCAAGCAGCGTGAGTTGCCGAGTCTGGTGATGTGCGTGATGCAAGTGCCTCCTGTAGCTAGCTTTATTAATATTGGCAGCTAAGTGATTAGCTGGGATGGAAAGATCCACATCATAAATGACGCCTTAAGTGCCCATACAACTTGTAGCGACCATTGGCCGAACTTTCACGTTGCCGATTTTCCTTATGTGCCAAAGGCTTTGCAGCACGCTATGGTGCATAACGTCTACGGCAAGGACATTCTTCCGTGCATTGATCTTCACGTATTTGATGCCATTCGGCACGGTTTCCTGAGAAGCACAGAAAGAACTTGCCTGTTGAGGAGTCGCAAGTTTGACGCAGGGTTTTCGGGCATGAACAGCATGATGTGCGGCCAGCGCTGTGGTGGAATCTTAACGGTGGAAACACTTACCGACGATGCCGTCCGCAGCAGTCTTCGTTTTGAAGTTTTATTCATGACGACCGCGAAGTCGTCATCCGATGACTCGTCAATATTACATCAGCGGTTATCCAAACTCCTGACGTTGTCACGACGTCACGTAATCTGCCGTGACACTATTACTTCATCCCGTGACATCGCCGCTTGATCGAAGGTAAGTTGATCTCGGATGCAGTGCATAAAAAGGTCAGGTGGATTGACGATAGTTATAGCGCGAGAACAAAACGACGACACAGAGACAAGAAGGACATGAAAGACACGAGCTCGTGTCTTTCGTGTCCTTCTTGTCTCTGTGTCGTCGTTTTGTTCTCACGCTATAGCTGTCGTCATGCCATACCAACTAGCCCAAGCTGCCACACGTCAGATGGAAACTCCGAAAGTTTCTGACCCCGGAGGCATGTTCCTGAACAACTGCATAACGGATCGTGCCACCTTTTTTTTTATGTCCACGCAAATACACACATAAATAAAAAGAGCACGAGTCGCATGCACTGCATAATGTAAACGTTATTCTCGTAACGTAGAGAAAAGCTCAAACAGTTTATTATAATTATTTGTTTGTTCTTTGCTCTTTTTTTTTCATAACAAGTTTCATGTGCATAATCAAACCGTAGTTTCTGCAGTTATTATTCGCGAAGTCAGTGTGCCATAGTAGCACGGCCGGAACCTGCGTCCACAGGTTGCCTTCTTAGATTACTGTGGACATAATCAGGTAATCAAACAAACCGAGAATAATATTACTAAGAATCGACCATTTAAACCAGACTGGGAACACCTTATCTAGGTCCTTACAGACAGGCTTAGCAGAGAGCGAGTGTCTCCCACTTTGGTACCTACCCTTCATATTACCATTTACAAGCGCGTTTTTGTAATCATTGGATGACATTAGAAAGGGAGAAAGAGAACTACGTTGTTCGCGTTGTGGCATTACTTCCGACCAACGGTTGAGGTCCAACTACCAACACTGGATATCAAAGCAGCGTATGTACACGAAAGGCCAAATGACTACAAAAGAATCAGAGATCGATAACAGTGTTATAAAACTGACCAATACACAGAGGTTTTGGATGATCAGATTATCGAGCATAGTGTGTGTGTTCAATTCTTGAAACATTGTAATGATTCCTCCACCCAACTAAGTACCTACAGGTGAATGGAAAAATGAAATTCGTAGTCGAACAAATAACCAGAAGACTCGGGCTCACTTTCGCCGACTCTCGTCATGCCTTTTACAGCTTATGCGTCGTTCCTTTCTTTTTTTTTACAATACTAAACTTGAGCCCATTTACGAAGTCTTCTCGTCAGCTGATGTGCAAAACTCACGGAGAAAGAAATGAAAAAAATGAAAGCGAGCTCTCACGCAAATCGGTAGGGAGGAATCGGTAATCGGACAAAAAAAAAAAAAAAGAGCAAGAAATCATTGCGTCTTTCCTAATGAGATTTTGTTAATACGAATTCTTTTCTTTTTTTTTGTTTCACTATATATTCTCTCCTGAGTAGTTCGATGTTCACCATCGCAAACGAAACAAAGCGCTGTAGTGAAATACGCCCGAAAGCACGTAGGAGTGCGTGCAAATGCTTTATACGTAAGTGCACTTGCTTTCTGATCTCGATTCGGAAAAATAGTTTTCCGGTGATGGCTCCTCGCTATCCGAAACACTCAAAAAGAAACGATAAAAGCGCTTATTTATTTGTTCACTTTGTCGAAATATTTCTCATTGACTATTCATACGTCATGGCTCATTTGAACTTTTCATTCTCGCTCTCCTCTGGCTATTTCTTATATAATGTGCACTCAGCCGCCCTGGAGAAGCGGGCCCTTTTCTTCTTCTTTTTTTGTTTTTGTTAAAAAGAGGGCAAAAAATAAGACAATGTACGAAATCAGAAATGTCCGCAGGTGCAGTACATCCCACCTCCCCTTCCCTACCGACTGCTCCCCCAGCTATCGATTATTGTAATTAGGCGTATTAGTTCGGGAAAGTTTTGAACGGAAATATAGAAGGAAATGCTTTATACACGTGGCTATCGGCGCCAGTTAGGTCCCTAAGTGACGAGGTTAATCCGGTGTCCAGCCGTATAAGCGCCTTCTATGGATTAAGAACTTATAGCTTACTGACAATAAATCGTACCAAACGGCGGGAGACGCGACTCCTTTTTGCGTAAACTTCGCCCGGATGTGACGAATCAATTCAGGCTAATTAACAGCTTCGTTAAGTTTCTTTTTCAAGATGCGCATATATCAGTCGATCAATTCTCCCACATAAGCATTTTCTTCTACGCATACAGAATGACTTTTCTAGTGAGTCGGATACTTGCCTGGCCGAGTTACGTTCGGCTGAAATCCCATAAAATAGAGAAGTAGTTTCGTGTACGAATACAACCGATGCGCGAAGATCATTAAGGACCAACCGCATGCACGCAATATTCTGGCAACAGCGGCAAGCGGCAGTGACGAGCGACAGCATGTGCTGTCCGTCACAGTTGCTTGTCCCGTCACGCGTTTCTGGAAAACTAGAAAAGATCGCTTGTCGCCCTAAGGCCAGCGGGCTCTTTCCAGGAACATGTCGACGACACTGGTCCTCGTTTCAGTTCCAATTTACTCTCAATGTATGTTATCTGCGCATATTTCAAGGAATGAAAGGTTTCAACCACTTTTTTTTCACATTCGAATCCCACCCAGAGATTGGGAGAGCGGCCTTATTTGTCGTAAATTTCGTTATCGAAGGTTTCTTTTGACGTTTTGACAGTAGCTTGTGACAATTATGGTCGGTTGCCACAATGTGAAAACGTCATGCGAAGTTCGTCGTAGCCGTCGTGGCGTGCGCTTCTGGGCACACTGTCGTGGTGAAACTAAAGATTGCGAAAAAAATCACAGCATATCTATGGATGAATGATGATGAGTGGGGCGAAGCGTCCGTCAATCCGTTCATGCGTCCGTTCGTGCGTCCATCCACCCGTCCATTCGTCCGTCCGTGTGTCTGTCTGTCCATCCAGTGAACACTCCAAATACCACACTCTCGTGTCTTTCAATCATATATTCATCATATACAAGTACCACCATCCAGCGGACAATCCAAGGACTAAACGAGAGTATATATGTACCGCATTTCTGCAGTCAGTGCTATGTTGACACCGTGAGCGTAATGATGGCACCGTGCTACGTTTTTATTCACATGTGGACATGCGGATATGTGCCCGAGGGTAGGTATGTGCCACTGGTATGCGGGTATGCGCCACAGGTTACACACGACGACAACAGAGGATGCACAAGTCACGCCATAAGGAGCTTCACCCCTAAAAAGAAGGTTGTGAAATGCTTTTGTGACTTCCTTATGCCACACAAAAGAGTAATAAATTTGGCATGTTGTCATCGACCAACTTTTAAACTTCTATTCACAATTTATGGATATGCATGCAATGTTTCTCATTCAAACAACGCTTTAAGTAATTTGTATGACTTTTTGTGGTGTTTTCCCCTCCCACGCGCCCGAATTAAAAAAAATCCTGCTTTGGCACCGAGAATCAATTAAACCAAACTTTTGGTTGTACGTAGGTAGTAGTGTAAAGTACCCAATAAATACGTAAGTTGTTGAACTGACGCCGGAGTAGGTTCATGCATGGATCCAAAATTTGGTCGAGCAGAATTTAGCCCGTTTTTGACGGGTCATAAAAACGCCGACACTAGCCACGTAACTTTAACGCGATAGTGCTAAAGCACTTGCCTTGCAGAAATTACGGCGTGGGTGTCATTGGTTGTGAGCGAAAAAATATTATCTCATGCATGACTGAAAGATCGAGAATGATGCAAATTAAATAAATACATATTCCTTGGTCAGAGTAGGAACCGAAAGAGGGTCATTCCGGTTTAAGTGAAGATCGAACCCAGGTCATTTGCATGGCGAGAGGATGTTCTACTAGACGGCCACGCGTCTGCTAATGATTACAGTGAAAAGAACTTCATCTGCTTGAAAGTTTAGTGGAAGTACCTTTCATGCTTTACGAACACACGCGTCCTGTATACATGCTTCACAATGAAACATGAAACATAGCTGGAACAATTTGTGGTACAAGCGCCCGTTAACAGCGGGCGTCAGAACATGTGATTACCACAATTGCTTCAAGGATTAAAGCCGGTTACCCCCTACAAAGGGCACATGCGCTACTGCGCCTATTCCCTTAAGGCCACGTACTGGGTGCGTAGCAAGTTCGAAAAAGTTTCATGCCCTAAGTCTTCGAAGTTACGCACTTAAAACAGGATATTGCTGTCGCGTTCAGTTTCAACAAGCGAAGCTTTAGGGTCACCTAATTTGTTTTTAGCGCTAGCACTGTGACAAACTTTTAGACATGAAAGAATAGACAACTACGAGCACTTATTGCTGAAATAGATACACAAAGTAAAGTACTTATGGTAAGAGCTACAGAGGTCGGCAAAGTAAAAATGTCCCGTTTTGCCCCTGTGTCATTTTACCCTACCCCAAATCATTGTTTGTTGCGCCGCGTGGCTACGTGATGGAATTTGCCAAGCGTGAAGCTTTACTCCTTATCCTACAGGAAGCGTAGGGGATCACGTGGCTTGAAGCAATGAATTACATGAGCCCTCCTGCTAGTCCCACACCTTCGAGGATATATGATGCTACGTATTGACTGCTTTACCGTCATGCACCATCTTCAACCAGTAGCGCTCCGCGTAGGAAGATGCTAAGCGAATAAACTAAGGCCGTCAATTGAACTAATATGCAAAGTCTGTACGCCCTCGCTTCGCCTGTCATTTAAGCCCTGCAGAGACGTGGGGGGGGGGGGGGATACGTGCGAGCAAAAGCACGAAGGAGGTGGGGGGCGATGGCGAAAGAGATTGGATGCGTCGTGTATAGATGGCCCTGCCGAGGATTCCTTACAATTTTGCTTTATTTTCTCGCATTCATTACGAACCACAAAGAAATCCCTTTCATTTCAATTCGAACACCTCCTCCTTCTCCTCAACACTCTTTTTCAATTTCCAGTGCGCACTCAGACGCTTCTTAAAATGACTAGATTGTAAAATAAAACTTGTAAAGGAAAAAGCTGTGGCGTCTCGTACCCTTCCTCAAACGCTATAGCGTGCCATCGCTATGCCACGCTTAATACCCAACATCTCCTCACGGTTGTCCCTTTGGTCCGTCCTGTTCTTTATGGCGCCTGGGTTCGTCGGAGTGCGAATGTTTTTTCCAGGCACGAAACCCCCCCCCCCCCTGCTGAAGGCACGGCTTCGATGAAAGACGTGCTGAGAAGCTCTGTCAGACATTTGTCCCTATCGATGACGATTGAACAGAGCATAAAAGCTAAAAACCAACGCAAAAAGAACGCTGCTGCATAGAGTTATACATACTGATGTTCTATGGCAGTATGCGAAGATGGAGATAAAAGCACGACACAAAGTCTGGAAACAGACGCACATGCTTGAACTCTATAGCCCTAGTTTATGGGCTGCACGAAGCGGCAGCACGATACGCCCTCGCCCGATTATCCTCGTTCGACTTCTATAGACTACAAGTGAGACCTATGGTGCCATAGCTACGGGGCGTGTTCTTCAGCCCCGATTAGGCCAATTAACGCGAGCCTTACTAATCTGCTTAGTTTATGTGGCAGCTATCTACTACCTTGTTTTTTTTTTCATGCGCCGGCTTTGCAGTATGTTTACTCGCCGCTCCAACTGTATGACATGGTTCAGGGTAACTATTCTACCCACCTTTCTTTATGTGATGAATGGAGACAGAGGCACGCCAACCCGCCGCTCGGTTAATTGACTAATAGTACTCATACCTACAGTGTAGACCACATTGATTGTTAGCTGAATGGTGGAGGTCGCGTTTGTAATGAATCATGCTTAGTATTGGCAATATATTTGGTTCGATTGCTGGCGTCACCAGACACACACCGGTTTCCCTAATAAAAAGGGAAGTATTCCAAACTTGTGCTGGATGTTGCGAGTCTACTCATCTTGAAAAGGTGGTCTTTAATTCATGGTCTCTTCAATTGATTGATAATTTGTGGGTTTTAACGTCCCGAAACCACGATATGGTTATGAGAGACGTCGTGGTGGAGGGCTTCGGAAATTTCGACCACTTGGAGTTGCTTGAAATGCACCCAAATCTGAGAACACGGGCCTACAACATTCCCGCCTCCATCGGAAATGCAGCCGCCACAGCCGGGATTGGAACCCGCGACCTGCGGGTCAGCAGCCGAGTACCTTAGCCACTAGACCACTACAGTGGGGCAAGGTCTCTTCGAAAAGTCACGAACATCCAAATTCACAATAGTTTTTTCAACTGAGAAGCTCTAGTATGAGAAATGCGTATGAATTTCCTTTGTGCTTTGGCACTACAAAAGACCATGACAAGTATTGTACTTTATATCTGTCTCCAACGCGTTCAAGTGCTACGTACGACAACTGCGAAAAAACTCGGCAAATTGCTTCCGCTGTAATTTTTTTTTAAGTGAAAAGCTTGAATGCCTCATCAAAGACGAAAATGACTATCGGTGGTGGTGTCACACGAGTGATTCAAAACGCAGGCACACACACGCACTCACTCTTTACATGCACGCATACAAAAAGAAAACATCGTATGAATTCGTCACCGAACGACATTGTTATGACATTACATGTCGCCAATATGGGACACGCGCTCACGGCATTACTACGACGTCACATGAATAATAGGTCATCGCGCGGTCACACTATCGCACGAAACCATCAAATGGTCAACGGCGTGCCAGTCCCAAAGTACTCATTAAGTTTTATGCTTGTGATTTACCGGAAGCAGTGCGAAACCAGAAAGCGGAAACCTGTCGGGTGAGGAGATCACTACAATCGGTGGAAAAGAAGTTGGTATTTCCTTCGAGTCGTCTTTGGCATATACATAAAGGACCCGGTGACTTTTATTTGTAAGCATATTACACGGTGGTCTATTATGAAAGCATAAGTCAGTTATTAAGAGAGAGAGATAAAGATGCAAGGAAAGGCAGGGAGGTTAACCAGAAGTCAGTAATAAAACATTTATGTAGCACCTAGGTCTGGGCGAAAGTAATGACCGGCGACATTAACGCGTCAGAAACACGCTTCTATGAGGTCCAGTACTTTGTAAGGGCGCCATCCATTAAGTTTACGCCGAAGTTATCTCACCCCGCCCACAACTCGTCAGTTTACTCGCAGCGTCTGCGGTCGTTCACATAATACCGACTTCACCCTCTCCACACACCCTCAAATACGAGCCGTTGAAGCCCAATATACCTATATGCCATATATCTTGGCTAACTCACTGGCAGCCGGAAATCCCTTGTATGCATGCACGCTACGTTTGAATACGTGGCTTCGGCTATAAGTTTCGATGAAATTACTCAGACTTGTCCCAATCTCTTTACGCACTTTCATTTTTTTTTCAGTACTCACTGCTGTCTCTACTATGTAGTGTTTTGCACACTGCCAGCACCACATACTCGCGGCTCTCCACCATCGCGCCACCTGGTGCACGCTATATATGGCGCCTTATTGCGGCTTACCGCGAAGCCTCTCGGGCAGGAATGTTTGATGGAGCATCCTTTTCTGGCCAAGAAGAATAAGAAGAGGGATGAATCACAATGCCTAATAGGCGGCTGTGGGGACTTTCCGAGATGCACGTAATTTAGGGGACGAAACAAAGCAAGAAAGTAGAATCTCCTTTATTTCATATGTCTAAGGCAGGTGCATCGACTGCCGGTGCGAAGCATAACCGCGAAGTGGCAGGCGTGGTAATATATCGGACGAAACTTTTCCTTGGTTTTATAGAAGTAATATAGTGCCGTGGTGGGTAAGTTGGACTCCAAAAGGGAAAAAAAGAATATGTAGCACAGTTTTTCCATTGTCGAAAAGGGCCCGTTCGACCTCGAAGACTTGAGATATGTGTATAGTTGGGCCTCGTAATGAGAATTGCAGAACGTTTCTTCTATGTTTTTTTTTCATGTCCGTCGGGAGATTTTAATGTTCATGAAAAAGGAATTAGGCTGCAAGTTGGGTAAAAGCGGTGGGAGCGCAGGGAAACGGTCCGGAGCTAAACTCATCTCCGCCCCTGCATGTTCGTCTTCCCAGCCTCTATGCACACTTCCCCGTCTGTTTGCATTTCTTGGTCTCATTCAAAACGCTCTATCTGTCGGTTATAGCTGAAATGACGAAAGTTGCTTTATCTATTCTCGTGTGAATGAATAGGGGCGATGCCTAAGATGGCGCTGATTTGTGTGACTCCCACCACGGAGTCTACTCTCAAAAGCCTAGGCGATTTCTTTAGTTCTTTAGTTTGGCTGGCACTCGAAAGACTGCACTGAGACGTTAGCTTAGGCTAGTTGAAGCATACCAGAAGAACCAACCGGATAACAGCGCAAGTACGAGACAAACAAGATGACACAAACCAAGCGTTGACTTTCAACCACCTCTAGGTCAACCACTTTGTGCTTGATATTAAGCGTTTCATTTGTTTCAGTTGGTTTGTCCAACGCTTACGCTGTTACCTGGTTCTTGACCAATGTGAATTTAAAAATTGGTAGTAACTGCATGAGTATTCAAACATGTTTATAATCACTATTGTATTTCATTTGCGTCTGCGTTACAATAATGCCAGTCAAGAAATTGGGGCACAAGAGGTTCAAGTTCTTTTACAATACTTGTTTCGATTTTTCGCTTAGTCCATCCGCAGTCTTTCTTTTTAGTCGATTGCATGTATTTGCGTGCAAACTGCAGCCCAAATACTAATCAATTACGATAAAGCTGAACACGACTATACTCTAACCTATCTAGCTAATGAACACCAAGAGTTGTCAGCACAGGCCTCAGATCATTACTCTGATGTAAACGCTTTCTGTTTGCTTTTTAAGGACATAGTGTCACACTGCATAACAAGTTTTATTACAGTCTAACTGAAAAAAGTTCTGAAAAATAACCCATGGATTTCTCGCGAAGTGATACACGCAAAGTGCCAACCCAAAAGATTACGGAAAGTTAACAAAGCTGTCGGAAATAACCCATTTCACACCGCCAGACATTCGCGTGTTGCAAAAAACTTTAAAGAAAAATCCAAAGAAAGAAAAGATCACTATTTCTGCCCTATACTCCCCATATTTTTTAAAGGTAATCCAAGAAGATTCTGTAACTACTTTCACCGAAACGACACGCTCACAACTCAACTGCCGTCACGCGTAAAAGCTGACAAATTCAACAGATGTAACCAGTTCTTTCATTCTGTCTTCACAAAACATAATGGCGTCATGCCGGACTTGGTACCACGTGCTGTGTCTGCTATAGAAAATCTCGTTATTACAGACTCTAGTGTTGTTATTCTTCTACTTGCTCGAGATACTAAAAAAGCTGATTTCTTGATATGTGGGGTTAGCGTCCCAAAAGCACCGTATGATTATGGCAGATGCCATAGTGGAGGGCTCCGAAAATATCGACCACCTGGGATAATTCACGTCCACCCAAACCTGAGCACACGGAACTACAGCATTTCGCCTCCATCAATATTGCAGCCGCCACAACCAGGATTCGATCCCGCGACCTGCGGGTCATCAATCGAGTACCTTAGCCACTAGGCCACCATGGCGGGATTGACATGAGTAATAAAAACATTATGCACTACTTTTATGCTTCATAAGTAGCCGTGTAAGCAGCCTTATAACCAAACTTGCCATTTTTATGCAGTTTTATTTTGTTTATATATTATTTCAAGTAAATTATTGCTCATATACAAAGTGCCAAGTTCGTGTTACTCTCATTTCTGTATTGCTTATTTGTAACTACGATGAGCAATCATAGCATCTTTATAGCGTGATGGCCTGCTATGGTCTCAGTAAATTGATTGATTTGATTTATATGTGTGGTTTAATGTCCCAATACTACTATATGATCATGAGAGACGCTGTAGTGGAAGGCTCGGGAAATTTCGATCCCTTGGTGTTCTTTAATAAAACGCGTGCCAAAATCTCACTACATGGGCCTTCAGAATTATCGCTTTTATTGAAGATGCAGCCGCCGCAGCCAAGATTTGATACCATGACTTGTGGGTAAACTGCCGAGTACCTTAGCCAGTAGACCACCTCGGTCGGCTGCTCTGAGTAAACACTGGCAGTATGACAAACGAAAAAGTAATCTCCCGTATTCTAACTAGTGCGTCGTCCGCGACAGTTTTTTTCCCTAGGGCGCTTAGGAATCTTCGAAACAACAAGACCCGCTCGCTTTCCTTCTTCGTGTAGTTTAAATTGAAATATTTTTTTTCTTTTACGAAGCTGATAGAAGGTACATAGCCGGCAACTGTTTTACTTGAGCATAGTGATGAGTGTGTATACTTATTTTTATTTTTTTATATTTACATACAGTCAAGAGGATATATAATAGATGATCACAATAGGACAGTGATTGAGTACTGTCAAAAAAGAAAAATGCAACAAATCCAACAACAAAATAAAAAAAACTGTTCATACGAGCGCGTTTTTTCAAACTACAAACATATTAGCACTTTGCTTGAGAAAGCAAAAAAAAAGAAACAAACAATCAAACGTAACACCGTATTTATTTTTCGGGGCTAACAAGTCTCATTCTACTTGTTCTGAGAAAGTAGCTATGTACTATTCGTAATGGAGGGGGACAGGTTATTCCATTCTCTGATCACTAGTGGGAAGAACAAGAATTTGAAGGCATCTGTGTGCCATTTGTAAGGGACAAGGGTATGAGAGTAAGTATGGCGAGTTTCTAGCTAAGTACAGCTTTATGTACCGGGACTTGCCTGTTTTTGATGACTGTGCAATAGTTGATACATTTGCTTATCGCCCGGTTATATAATACATATTTCGCCCGGTTTTTTGGTCCAGCATTCTCGAGCATCTCTGTAAGCGAATCTGTCCGGTTAAATTTGTTAAATATGACTCTCGGAGCTTTTCGCTGAACACCTTCGAGCTTACTTGTTTTTGTGTAGGAAAACCAGGCAGTGTTGCGTACTCCAGGACGATCAATAAGTGAATTGTGGGCCAGTACTTTGTGTTTGGTGGTGCTTGCTGCAATAGTTTTTTATAAATAACCATCTTTTTTCTTGCAGACGATGTGATGTAATGAATATGAGCGTCCCATCGTAAGTCATGTGACAAACGACACCTAGATACTTATGTTTGGCGACTTTAGAAAGAGGCTGAATTTATGACTTAATTAAAATCAGATGAACACTTTTTTATGAATAGGAGCGCACATTGAACCAAGTTGAAACTGCTTCTAAGGCCGTATTTAGAGCGATGTGGTTTATTTATTTTTTTTTGTAGAGGATGCATTCATCTGCAAATAACCTGAGTCTAACATTGAGAGATAAAGGCAGATCATTGACAAAAAGTAAGAATACTGGCCCTAAAACGCTACCTTGTGGTATGACAGAAGTTACCGGTACGATTGAGGATTGGCCATGATTTATTTCCACGAACGGTGTCCTGTCTCCAAGAAAATGGGTTATGCAGTCAACAATTTGACCTTCGAATGGTTTCGAAAAATCCAGTGGAATAAGATGTATTTCCTTATTTGCTTAATAAGACGTCATAACCCATTTCGATATATATATATATATATATATATATATATATATGTGTGTGTGTGTGTGTGTGTGTTTTGATATGTGGGGTTTAACGTACCAAAACCACCATATTATGATGAGACGCCGTAGTGGAGGGCTCCGGAAATTTTGACCACCTGGGGTTCTTTAACGGTCACCCAGATCTCAGCACACGGGCCTACAACATTTCCGCCTCCATCGGACATGCAGCCGCCACAGCCGGGATTCGATCCCGCCACCTGTGGGTCAGCAGCCGAGTGCCTTAGCCTCTAAACCACCGCGGCAGGGCATATATATATATATATATATATATATATATATATATATAAGGAAAGAAGTGTGTACCTAAGGGCGCGTTTTTCCGTGTGTATAATAATGAGATTTAGATTAACAGACAATAATGTCAAGGAAACTATAGGGGAAGATGTTAGACCAATTGTATTGTAAATGTGAAGAAAGAACAGTGGGTGAAAATATAACTTGCCATGGGCAGGATCCGAACCTGCGACCTTCGAATGACGCGTTCGATGCTCTACCACTGAGCTACCACGGCAGCTATCCCCCCAGCCACTCTATTGGGTTTATGTGTGATTTTAAACGTGGGAGTGTCAGTCAGCGCCACCAGTAGCCATGGCGGCGAGTGTGGCACACTCTTTTGAGCCTGTTTTGGCGTCACGCAGCACGTGAACTTATTACGAGTGGGCAGTTGACCAATAGTCCCTCGTATACAACCTAAAGGCAACAAGTCTGCCAGTACGAGACCCTCGTTAATGAATTAAGGAAAGAAGTGTGTACTTAAGGGCAGGTTCTTCCGTGTATAATGAAGGAATGATGACAACAAAAGGGAACAGCAAGCATCATCGCAGAGTAAGGCACCACGAGATCGGCGCTCGAGCTCCTCCATCTTCCTCGTTCTGTCGCTATCTCCAATCTCCCACCTGCCCGTTTGGTTCGCCCAATAAACCTCTTTACATTTGGTGGATCTGGCTGGGTAGCCACATCGCCTACAACCTGGAACTCCGATCGCGCACCCTGCCGTCGACCATGCAAGTTGACGCTGCCCAACAAACAATACCTCTCGGGGCCGCTACTTGCCCCGGCCCGGTTCATCAGCGAGACCCCCCCGATCTTTGCCGGCACCGAAGACCAGGACGTCGAGGACTGGCTGTCGTCATACGAGAAAGTCAGTGGACACAACAGGTGGGATGACACTGCTAAGTTAGGCACTGTCAATTTTTATCTCACCGACGTGGCCAAGCTGTGGTATACGAACCACGAAACCGATTTCGCGAATTGGTCCGCCTTCAAGGAGGCAATATGCCGTTTTGGTCGTCCTGCCTTACGGAAGCTACGCGCCGAACAACGTCTGCGCACACGGGCACAGGAGCCAGGTGAAACTTTCACATATATAGAAGATGTGAGTGATCTCTGCCGGCGCGTCGATGATTCCATGAGCGAGAGTGTGAAGATACAGCACATTATGAAGGGCGTCGACGATGACGTTTTCCAGATGCTTCTCGCGAAGTCTCCTAGCACTGTGGCAGAAGTAGTGACTTTGTGCCAAAGCTATGATGAATTGCGGAGGCAACGAGCTCAGACGCGACGCTCATTCCAGACAATCCAACCAGTGACCGCACTGGACGTTATGACTGACCAGACAAACCTTCTCGCACAAATGAAAGACTTCATGCGAGAGGAAGTAGCTCGGCAGCTTTCTCTGCTGCCTTTGCTCAACGCAGCTCTGGCACCAACAGCCACTGCGACACCCACCACCATTGGCTCCCATGCTCCGACATGTGGTCCAGGAGCAGATTTCCGAGGCTATGCCGGTGCCCTTGCAGCAGCCCCCCTCACCGCGCCTCTTACGCTGAGGCACTAAAGCGGCAGCAGCGACACCACCCCCCGCCGTTCCAGGGACTGCCTTATACCTCAGCCCCGACTTAGCCATCCACCGCCTGGGTTCCTCCCATTGCCACCACAGCCTCGACTCACCCGTCTGACGCATGGACTGGTACATGCGGCAGACATCATACTCGACATCATACACGACATCATACCTGGATGGGATTTTTTTATCGCGTAACCATGCCGTTATTGATTGTGCAAGATCGGAGCTTGAACTTTTCCCGTTGTACGACCAACCAACCAGCCGCATTCAGCCCGCCGTACACAAACTCGTCGTCAAAGAAGGCATTGAAATTCCTCCGACAGCAGCTGTGTTGCTCCCCGTGTTCTGTGACGGCATTAGGAACGAAGCTGCATACTTTGAGCCATCAAGGCTCTTCCTTAGTCGAAGATCACTTCTTCTGCCTTATTCAACCCTCTCTATTTCTGAAGGAAACAGTGCTCTTTGTCTCATCAATCCCCTTCCGTATCCCGTCGAACTGTTTCAAGGTGAATCTCTTGGACACGTACATGCCATGATAAAGAACAAATTTTTACCATGCCGCCAGATTGTTCCGGTGACTACGACACCACCAGTGCCCTCAACCCTTCCAATATACCACCTTGTGAGCTTTTCGATTCATCGATTGCCGACGGACTATCGCCATCTGAACGCTCTCAGCTCCTTCAGCCTCTACCAGTTTCGTGAATCCTTTGACGTTGCTCAAACTACCCTTGGCCGAACTTCCAGTTTTCCCACTGCATCGACACTGGTTCCAACGCGCCAGTACGACAGCGACCATACCGTGTTGCCGCCACAGAACGTCAGGTTATCACCGAACACGTTGACGATATGCTCAAGCGCGACGTTATCCGACCTTCCCAAAGTCCATGGGCATCACCTGTCGTTCTTGTTAAGAAGGATGGTACAATTCGCTTCTGCGTTGATTACAGGCGCTTAAATAAGATCACTCGCAAAGACGTATACCCTTTGCCCAGGATTGATGACGCCCTTGATTGCTTACAAGGGGCCGAGTTTTTTCGTCGTTAGATTTGCGTTCGGGGTATTGGCAGGTGCCCTTAGCAGATGGTGATCGTCCAAAATCAGCATTCGTGACACCGGACGGGCTATATGAGTTCAATGTCATGCCCTTCGGCCTCTGCAATGCGCGGCCACATTCGAGCGCATGATGGACTCGGTTCTGCGGGGTTTGAAATGGAACATATGCTCTCTCTACTTCGACGATATCGTCGTCTTTGCACCCGATTTCGCAACACACCTTGTACGCCTGAAACATGTCCTCACGTGTCTGAAGAATGCGCAGCTCCAACTGAATCTCAAGAAATGCCACTTCGCTGCTCGGACGCTCACCATTCTCGGTCACGTTGTATCAAAGGATGGTGTTCTTCCCGACCCGGCTAAACTACGCGCTGTTGCTGAATTCCCCAAACCAACGACTGTAAAACAGTTACGCAGCTTCGTAGGATTGTGCTCCTACTTTCGTCGGTTTGTGCGCAACTTTGCCTCCATAATTGCCCCTTTGACCCAACTTTTAAGCAGTGCTGACGACATCTCATCATGGTCTACCGAATGTGATCACGCATTTACCACTCTTCGCCGTCTCCTGACATCACCGCCTATATTGCGCCACTATGATCCCACGGCTGCAACTGAAATCCATACAGACGCCAGCGGTGTCGGTCTCGGTGCAGTTCTCGCTCAACGCAAGCCTGGATCCCCTGAGAATGTCGTCGCCTACGCCAGCAGAACGCTCAACAACGCTGAGGTAAACTACAGTGTTACCGAAAAAGAGCGCTTAGCCATACTTTGGGCAATTGTGAAATTTCGCCCATACTTATATGACCGCACCTTTGCTGTACGGTACGCCGAAACCGCTGCTCTTCCTACGGCGACGGCTCAGGACGTCGCATCTTTCATTCTCCATCGGTTTGTGTTGCGTCACGGCCCTCCTCGCGAGCTCCTCAGTGACCGGGGCCGTGTATTTCTATCCGACGTAATCCAAGCACTTCTCCATCAGTGCCATATTGTACACCGAATGAGTACTGCTTACCACCCTCAGACGAATGGCCTGACTGAGCGGTTTAATTGGACCCTGGGTGACATGCTCGCGACGCATGTGGCATCTGACCAAACGAACTGGGACCTGGTTCTTCCGTTGCGACGTATACGCGTACAACACCGCTACCCAAGTCACCACCGGCTTTTCTCCATTCTACCTTCTATACGGACGTAACCATCGCACACAATTGACACTTTCCTGCCATACGCACCAGATGTATCTGAGTGCACGACCGTGTCTGAAGCCGCCCGTCACGCCGAAGAATGCCGCCAACTAGCGAAGCAGTTTACTACGGCTGACCAGCAACGCCAGAAAAAGGCCCGCGATGACGACCACCCTCCTGCCGCCAAGTTAGCCCTGGAACCCTTGTATGGCTGTATGTACCACCCTGTGCACCTGGTTTGTCTACCAAGCTACTTTCAAATTACCATGGCCCATACCGCGTGGTAGAGCGCACATCGCCCGTCAATTACGCCATTGAACCGCTTACGCCACCCGGTGACCGTCGTTGGCCTGGACACGATATTGTTCACATGGACCGCTTGAGGCCGTACTTCGACCCGCTCGTTCCCACTTGTTAGATCGCCACGATGGCTTGATCTTTCTCGACGGGGGCAATATAATGAAGGAATGATGACAACAAAAGGGAACAGCAAGCATCATCGCAGAGTAAGGCACCATGAGATCGGCGCTCGGGCTCCTCCATCTTCTCGTCCTGTCGCTATCTCCAATCTCCCACCTGCCCGTTTGGTTCGCCTAAAACCTCTTTACACGGTTTTACACATTAATGAGATTTACAGACAATAATGCCAAGGAAAGTATAGGGAAAGATATTAGACAAAATTGTAGTGTAAATGTGAAGAAAGAAAAGTGGGTGAAAAGATGACTTGCCATGGGCAGGATCCGAACCTGCGACCTTCGAATGACGCGTTCGATGCTCTACCACTGAGCTACCACGGCAGCTATCCCCCCAGCCACTTTATTGGGTTTATATGTGAATTTAAACGTTGGAGTGTCAGTCAGCGCCACCAGTAGCCATGGCGGCGAGTGTGGCACACTCTTTTGAGCCCGTTTTGGCGTCACGTAGCATATGAACTAATTACGAGTGGGCAGCTGACCGATAGTCCCTCGTATACAACCTAAAGACACTAAGTCTGCCATTACGAGACCCTCGTTAATGAATTAAGAAAAGACGTGTGTACCTAAGGGCTCGTTTTTTCATGTTTCACACAACAGTAATAAGATTTAACAGACAATAATGCGAAGAAAAATACAGGGGAAGATATTAGACCAAATTGTACTCTTCCACGTTTAAATTGACATATACACCCAATAAAGTGGCTGGGGGGATAGCTGCCGTGGTAGCTCAGTGGTAGAGCATCGAACGCGTCATTCGAAGGTCGCAGGTTCGGATCCTGCCCATGGCAAGTTATCTTTCACCCACTTTTCTTCACATTTACAATACAATTTGGTCTAATATCTTCCCCTATACTTTCCTTTGCATTATTGTCTGTTAACATCTGCGCCTGCGAGGAAACGCTTGAGCACATTGATGTGCTTCATGTGTGCATTCTATGTGGCTATTTTTCACCCACTTTTCTTTCTTCTTATTTACATTCCATTGGTTCTAATAACTTCCCTGTACATTCCTTGGCATTACTGTCTGTTAGATCTCATTAATATTGTGTCAAAACACGAAAAAATGAGCCCTTAGATATACACTTCTTTCCCATATATATATATATATATATATATTTATATATATATATATATAGGCCCTCCGACGAAGCACCTGCAAATGTCAGGTGTGTTAGACCAGCCCGGTGTACCTTTATGCGAGCAAAAGTACGTGAGCTAAAGAAGCAGCTGTTGTATGACGTGGTACAGAGACACAGATGTTAGATGTAAAAAAAGACGGAAAGTGCGAATGGACGCTGATATGAACTCAAAACAATGGAAATTCCAGGGTAGTCTATGCGTCTTAAGCGTAGGTAACTTTCACTGCACCTTGAAAAGTATTCTTCTTCGTGCGCCGAAGCTCAACCGTTCAAATGGTACGTCAATTATTAGCCCTTATGAAAATGACTGTTGATTTTCCATTGTCGGACTGTGATCGAATGATTGACTCTATTGATCATCAGTGGTTCCGCAATACTCATTGACTTGCTTCAATACTTCGTCGACAATTTTCTGTTGAGCACTTTGCAACAAAAATCTCATTGACTCATTTTATAAAGTACCATTGAGGATGTATTTCGTAAAAATATTTCTATTGAGCACTTAGCAATAAAAATTCATTGTATCGATTCTATCAGAAAACAATGGACAAAATATTTGTAAACCATATTTCTGTTGAACACTTACAAAATAATTTTTATTGTCTCATTTCTATCAAAAAACCATGGACGAAACATTTCGTAAGTCATATTTCATAAGAAAAATTTAGACACGCGCTCGCTCATGTTCTTCTGCGCGGGCGCGTGAAGAAGGGGGAAAAAGAAAAAGAGAACACAGCGAGAACCGCGGAAGCTGAGAAGTTTCGCGTTCGCGGTGGGGCCGCTCTACAGTGCATGCGTGGCAGTACTAAAACACTGGCTCTATGTTGATGCTCGTGCTCTACAAAACAAATTGAACTGATGATTTTAGGAAAGCATGCCAAAAAAGAAACAAACGGAAGCCAGCGAGACAGAGAAAGATCAAAAATGAAAATCGGTTGGCTGATGTTTGATTAATGGTTGCGTAATTTGATGATGAACTTGAACATCAAGTACACAAAAGTCAGGTGGAGAAGTCAGCAGGAGAGCGTATGTCACCAACATTTGCTCACTTTTTTATTATTAAGTACAGTTCTCATAGTCCAGCATGGATTAGTAACAGTGAACCACGACCAAGATAACCAGTGTACTGCTGTGGAAAAATATACCATCTATAAAAATTCTCGATTTCTAAAGAGCAAATGAATGCAGTAACAATAAAGATTTGAGGTTCGCTGTGCACCATTTCTTGACCCAACTGCACGCCGACGTTCGCGAAAGAGATGTGCAGAGGCATTAATTATTTGGAGGGAGACCAACCTGTCTGTCACTAATTTGTGTACGTCATACGTGACCTTGGCGCGCGTTTTGGCATTCACTTGAACAGCGGTGTGGTGCTGAATAAAGGTAAGAGTAGCCACTCCCCATAAATAAGATCAGTTAAAGACTGAAAATGAGTAAGAACCACTCTATATCGCGAAATAATGCACATAAATCCCCATTGCGGGAATAAGTAATCGTCGATATCCTAAAAGGTGCTGCTGCCCAGCATGCAGCTCGCGGCAATTCGCGTGTACGAAATGCAAACGTTGCAGTAGGCACTCTAAAATACCCGTGCAATTGTTACGTGCGAAAGCGAATTGTTTCGAAACAACCGAGAATAGGCGGCTGTCACTGACATGCGTGTACTCGCGACACAAATAAGCGAAATTGCTTATCGCACACACACGTGCGAGAAACAAACGTTGGTTTCGACAGCCGAACAAAGCTTTGTCACGCTGGTATCCGCGAATTTCGGTGAACAAACACCCGCGGTCTACGGGGAAGCACTAAAACGACGCACGAACACACGTTAATCGGTCTTGCAGAACAGCGCACCACGAACCGAAGTCGGAGCCGAAAGCGCTCTTGTTGTTGTCCTAGTTCATATTGAAGCCCTGCAAACTATTCTACGATCAAATGCATGCGGAAACAAATGCATACGGCACAAAAAAAAGTTCAAAGTTCCGTCGATGGTTTGCAAAAAGCCACTAGGTAGATATATACTAGCGCAAAAAGTCGCTCCTTCACGCGGGGGCGCTGTGGTGCGATGGCTAGGACAATCTGTTTCACGTGCATGAGATCCCGAGATCGATTCCAGTGCTGGGGTTGTCTGCAGGTGTAGGTGGTTGTGATATTAATGGTTTTCTCATTACCTATAGTCGTAATATCTACCGCATAATTGGCACGAAACCGCTTTAGAGTTGGCCAATTTCGAATGCTTGTCAACGATTGTCTTTGTAATATTTCAATTATTCAACAACAAAGTTTCCATCGCCGTTTCATTTCTCTCAATGGAATCTATATGGAGTTCATTGATGGCTTTTAATTGAAAGTCATGGGTCGATTTTCAATAGTGGTGAGCAATTTTCTCAACGGTATTTTAATTGAGCCGTCTTGTTTTCGATCCCATCTGCTGTCATCGCTCAATAAGTTCGCTTTGTTTTTCAATAAGAATTTCTCATAGGGAGAACATGATCCCCGTCGGTAGTGCAGGGGTTACAGTGCTCAGCTGCTGACGCAAAGTTTGTAAGTTCAATCCCAGTGGGCTTTGTCACATTTCGATGGACACGAAATGCTAGAGACCAGTCAGCGTATCGTAAAAAACGCCAGATAGTCGAAATAGTCAGAGCCCTCACTACGCCGTGTCTCGCAACCATATCGCAAATTTGGTACGATGGAAACCCAGGCATTATTGTTAAAGAGTATAACAAGTAACATTAATTTGGGCACCTCATGTCATTGACGAAACTGGGAACTGAGCGTTAACGAACGCTTTGTAAATTCATGACACAATAGGGCTGTCAAGATCAAATAGAGTCGGAGGCTAATCCTCTTCCCCCGCCTCGACCAAAAGAAAAGTGCCAGACCAATTTTAAAATGTCGTCATCACTCCACTCACTCTACCTTAGTTATTGCGTCAAACTCGTAATCTTCACGGATTGCATGTATCGGCTTGTCTGATGTTCAAACACTTCGGCAAACACTGCACATTGCTTTAGTGCGTGTTCTCTTCACTCAACTCACCGGGTCGCCTTCTTTCTTTTGTGTGTTCGCTGTTCTGGGCGTGTATACGGCACGTCAGCGTGATTTAGAAGTATATTCGCATTGTTTGGGGAATATACTGGTTTCTTTTCTGCCTACGCATACTGCCACGGTAGAATACTTAGCGTGCGAACGTCGGTACAAAAAAAAATGTGCCCCGTAGTGCAGAATATAGCACCGCCGTGAGGCCATTTTTTCTGCCTGTTCTTGGACGTGGCAACTCTTTGTTCACAGCCACTCATTGTTTCTTTTCATCCTTTAGTCTGCGTACCACCCGTTTAATCACCATGCCCGCCTTTCGTGTCGCTGACATGTGGGCCCTCCTTTCCCGGTGACCGGCACCGGTCGTTGATCTTCGGCGGACGGACACACCCTTGATTTGGCTGCTTCTTTTTTGTATCTCCTAACACCGCACAAAAAAAAACTAAAAAAGAGCCTGAAAAGATATAGCCGCTTCCTCTGATTACACTTCTTCGCTGCCCGTCTTCCTACTGCCAAGCTCTGCCTTAAGCTGGAGCCAATGTGATGGCTGTATTCCAGAGTATCTGGTTACGATTGCCAAGCATTCTGATCAGTCAGGAAGAGAAGCCTTATCTCCACAAGAGGAAGCTCTGGCAGTGTGAGCAAACTGCTTATAGAACAAAGGTGTTTCCTCGAAAAGGAGTCTACTATCTGCACGGTCTTTCGCTAACTGTTTTATCTGCATTGGCAAATGACCTTCAGGCTTAACATTGCAACAGTGTGTTGATTTCTTTTGTACTTTTGCATTAAAGTTCACGTTATAGTTAAATCCAAACTTTTCACTCACTCCCTCCCCATCAGTTTTATTTTTACTTCGTGACTGTCAAAGATGTGCAACCTCAATGATGCCCCTTCAAGACATGCGCCTATCAAGCAAATGAAAGAGCGAACACGAGCGAGAGAACAAGGGGGAGTGGGGAGGGCGCTGTCCCTCAAGCGCTTGTCGTGTTAATTACTATGCTGCGCTAACAAGGTGCAACCTATGTCTTTGACACCTCATTTCGATATCCACATAAAAGAAGCCACGTGGTTTTCGACTTCACATGATTTCTAGGGATTTAAGCGGCTGAAACTAAGATATGACTGTGGCACTTACAATGAATGAAAGAGACCAATGAGTCAGGGAAAGCACAGCGGTCATTATTTGTTTTCTTTAACAGTTGTGTGTGATGATTGGCTATATTGAAGGGAATAGAAGAAAATGAAAAGTCACAATTTGCGTTGGTGAGGTCCGAACGCATAATATTCGAATTACACACCTGAGGCTCTGCTGATTGAGCTACGACACAGAACGCTTCCCCATCCTTTTTGTCGGGCATTTGTGTGCCTCCATCAGAGTGTTAAGCAGCGCCACTAATATTCAAGGTGGCGAGTGCGGAACACTTTGCCACAGGGCGTCACGTAGCACATGAGCCTTACCTTAGCGTGAGTTGGCCGCAGCGCGTGATTCGAAGCTTGTGGATTTGGGTATCATCGATGAAATCACGAAATGTTTGTCCATTGTTTTCTGATAGAAATGATACGACAACTATAGAATTGATAGAAATGATAGAAATGATACGATAGAAATGATACGATTATGTGATGGCAATATGTGAGATGGCAGTACTTGGATAGAAATGATACGATAAATCCCTTTCTCATGCACTGTGCCTCATTCATAAACGATGCCCCGCCGCGGTGGTCTAGTGGCTAAGGTACTCGGCTGCTGACCCGCAGGTCGCGGGTTCAAATCCCGGCTGCGGTGGCTGCATTTCCGATGGAGGCGGAAATGTTGTAGGCCCGTGTACTCAGATTTGGGTGCACGTTAAAGAACCCCAGGTGGTCGAAATTTCCGGAGCCCTCCACTACGGCGTCTCTCAAATCATATGGTGGTTTTGGGACGTTAAACCCACATATCAATCAATCAATCAATTATTCATAAACGATTATCATTACCCTCTAATCCAAAAGTACTAATGTCTCCTACGATTTTGTTGGTTTAATTGCCTGTCGGTTTTATTGGTTGTATTTGTCAATGCAGCGAAACCGTCTAATCTTTCTTCTTTTTTTACGAGACTATTTCTTTAAGATGCATTGACATCGTCGCGCAGCGCATGGGTCACCGAAATGCGACCGCCACGATCGGAATCTAACCTGGTGGGTTGGAGAGCTCTTATATGAACTCAAATACATACTCCATCATACGGTTTCAGAGTTGAACTCTAAAACCGCGTGAGTACTCTTGAGTCGAAAGACCTAATTGAAGGCGCATGCGATATTACATAATTGTCAACCATAGGCTTTCTTCGAAAGTTCAACCCTTCTTCTCGTATAATCGCATAAACGCAATAACAAAGAAACAAACAAAAAGTGTGCTAACTTACGAAATTCACCTTTCGCTAACAAATCCCATGAGCCAAAGTCATTAGCTCGACCTTCAACAGTTCGTGCTCCCACGTTTACGCTCCGCTTCCCTGCAGTCTCTGCAGAACATCTCCTGTCGATCGACCATAATTGAACGCGCGTTGTCGTCAGCAGCTGACCTCTGCCAGTCATTAGTAGTGATCAAGCGAGTGGCATGTTTTTTCGTCTCAAGCACGCAACTTTAACGACATTCCGTTTTGTGTGGGAGGCGTCATCGCGGCCATCGCAACAAAGGAGCACCATGCGAAGCACGCGCTGTGTTTGACAAACTTACGTGACGTCCGGCGTGGCATCGAAGGACGAGCGCGCCTTCGCCACCTCAGAGCAACCGGTTATCCGGAATGTTCCCCTGGGGACTTTCAGGAAGGATAGATCGACGATAACTCTGATCTCTATGGAACTTTTCACGAACGAAACTTGTCTTTGCCGAATAAAATACATTGACTCTTTTTTTCTAATTACATAAAACAATATACAAATGCTTTACTACGATTTATTATAAAGAGTAAACGCACAAGTAACGAAGAGCTTGAGATACGAATTTAGCGTGTACAACTTGCGGTGCTTGATTAAGCTTTTTACTGAGAACCGATTAGCGCGCTCGCCGCACCCTTTTAAATATCTAAGCAGTTCAGCACCGCACTTTCCTTCCCATAGCGCACTGACCCAGCTCTCTCAACCCTACATATGAAGCTCGCGAGATGGGTTACCTTCACATATAGGAATACAAGCAAAATACGTATCTATCTATCTATCTATCTATCTATCTATCTATCTATCTATCTATCTATCTATCTATCTATCTATCTATCTATATCTATCTATCTATCTACTATCTATCTATCTGTCTGTCTGTCTGTCTGTCTGTCTGTCGTCTGTCTGTCTGTCTGTCTGTCTGTCTGTCTGTCTATCTATCTATCTATCTATCTATCTATCTATCTATCTATCTATCTATCTATCTATCTATCTATCTATCATCATCTATCTATCTATCTATCTGTCGTCGTCGTCTGTCTGTCTGTCTGTCTGTCTTTGTCTGTCTGTCGTCTGTCTGTCTGTCTGTCTGTCTGTCTGTCTGTCTGTCTGTCTGTCTGTCTGTCTGTTTCTGCACAATTTTCTTTCATTCCTTGATGAACATGGCGAACACTTGAGGAGATTTCCGTCCTTCAAGCGCATAACCTAATAATTATGCTCTCTAACAATACGTATGACTCTTCTCTGCCATAAAGGTCACATCACGCGATTTTAGGGGTGAAGCTCCTTAAGTCGTGGGTCATGCGTCCGCGATGTAGGAGTAGTAGTAGTCGTAGTAGTAGGTAGCCACATCTCTTTTAGTCCTTCGAATGTCCACTGGATGGTGGTACTTTTGTGACGATTATGTGATGAAAATATGTGAGATGGCGGTACTTTGAGTGCTCACTAGATGATGAACAGATGAACAGATAGACAAGCAGACGGATGGACGGATGGATAGACAGACGGACGCGCGACGGACGGACACACGAACGAATGGATGGACACCCAGACGGACGCATGGACCGCGGATGGGCAGACGGATGCATGGACAGACGCTCGGACGAATGCACGGACGGACGGATGGACGCAGGGACGGGCAGACAGACTAGCAGGCGGACGGATGCACTGACGGATGAACGAACTGACTAACGCAGGGATGGATGTAGGGACAGACGCACGGACGGACGTAAGCATGAAAGACCGGCGGACGGAAGCGTGGATGGACTACGGATGCTTCGCTCAACTCATCGCAATTCACTCCGTGGGCATGCTGTGATTTTTTATGTACAGTGGTGATCAAAATTTGGGAGACCACGGCACCTTTTCCCCACTACCAAAGAAGCTCGAGGCAGGCATGCTGCCGCTCCCTTCAACTTCACGCACACCGAAATGCCACACAAACCACAAGATGTCACTTTTGCAGGCGCTGCCGAAGCGCCGAGCAATGATATTGCGAGAAAAATATCCAAATTGTGGTGGCAGTGCTCAATTTGCGACGCTTCTGCGCATAGGTTCTAGACGCTTCATGACGATGAAAACATGCACACATCTGGTGCGTCGACTGGTGATCGGCGACGTCGCTTCGTCGATCGGCGACAGGCTAATAAAGTCACCTTCAAATTACGTCATGCAGGAAGAAATGAACTCGTAATAAAATGGATTGAAGCTTATTTAACACATCGTACGCAGATAGTGAAACTGGATGGTCACTTATCACAACCCTTGGCGGTACTTTCGGGAGTGCTTCAAGGCTCTGTATTGGGA
Organism: Rhipicephalus microplus; assembly: GCF_013339725.1. Lineage (NCBI taxonomy): Eukaryota > Metazoa > Arthropoda > Arachnida > Ixodida > Ixodidae > Rhipicephalus > Rhipicephalus microplus. The sequence goes on from NW_023610178.1 coordinate 33,484, forward strand.
GTACTATTTTTTCTGCTGTACATCAATGATATCAGTAGTGTGACAGAAGAGGGTGTTCGTGTTAAACTTTTCGCAGGTGACTGCTTAATTTATGCCGCAAATACGAAACTAGACGACCAATTCAAAATTCAGAACTCTTTGCAAAATTTAGATAACTGGTGTAGGAAATAGAAAATTGCAATAAATTATTCTAAATCTACACGTACACAAATTAGCAAAAACAATTCATTCCTTTTTGCACAGCATTGGTGAACACTTGTTGGTAAATACGACCCAGTTCGAATACCTTCGAGTAACAATTACGTGAAAAGTAAAATGCAATGATCATAGAACGTTTGCACGAAAGCCTATCAAAAGTTATATCTATTGAGGAAGAAGCTACAGGATGCATCGCGTGACGTAAAACATTGCATACACCACCTTCATTAGTACAGTACTAGAATATTCATCCGTTGTTTGGAGTCCCATCAAGTTACTCTTAAGAAGAAGCTAGGAAGAACACAAAGACTAGCGGTTCGCTTTTTGTTCAACGCACCGAAGGAAAGAACCAGTCACACTGATGTTACGGAGATGCAACCTAACTCCTCTTGAACTACGTAGAAATAAACATAGGCTCAAAGTATTGTTCCAAATAATGCACGACCACCTGAAGATAGATCAGCTCAAATATTTACATTCTCCAGGCGAAAGAAATCCCCGAAGTAACGATGATTACGTCATAAAACCATACCGAACAAATACTGACACATTTCGATATTCTTTTTTTTTCAGATGTCATGAAAATGTGGAACAAGCTGCGGAACAAAATTGTTGTTTTAAAAAATGTCACTGACTTCGAGAATACTATAGAAGCGCATTTACGTGATTGCTAAATTAATTTTTTTTAGTGCCAAGTCATGTAAGCAACCACATGTTCATACCAAATATTTTCAAAAATAACTGTGAATTCTGAATTGTTTTTGAATTCTTATTTTCAATGTGGGTTGTTAATTAGGAGAATACCAGTTTCATTGTCAGTTTTCAAGGTATTAAAAAACTTTATGAACATTGTACATTATTATGTATGTCCTCTCTGTTAGAACCCTCATGAGGGTTTACAAATTTCAAATAAATAAAAAAATAGATCGTGGTTTCGCCGCGTATATGGGTTACCAGCCAGGCAGACAGAGAGACGCCGTAGTGGAGGGCTCCGGAAATCTGACCCCCTGGGGTATTTAACGTGCATTCCAATCTTACCACATGGGCCTACAGAATTTTCGCCTCCATCGGAGATGCAGCCGCTGCAGCCTGGATTTGATCCCACGACCTGCAGGTCAGCATCCGAGTACTTTAGCCACTACACCACCGAGGCGGCATCCTGTCATCACCCTTCACTCCGTAGATATGCTGGGATTTGTTTTCTTTTTATGAGGGAAGCTCCTCTTGGAATAACCTTGTACCGCGTCAGGCATTTCCTGCAGTATCTCTCAAACAGTAATAGATGCATTGTCTCAAAGAAGTACACACAAACTGCAGTTGAGGAAGGATATTATAGATGGCGCTCTAACACTGTCTCTGTTCGGCTGCTGCACGGGTTGTACCTGTGTGCGCTGGGAACGAGTGCCTCTCAGTCTCCTGTATCGTTGTCGTACTTTTCGAATGCTTTTCGGATCATGGTGGTACATTTACGAAACAGATTGGCGAGCGCGGGGAGCCACGGCGGAACGTGCTCGTCGCCAGACAGACAGACAGACAGACAGACAGACAGACAGACAGACAGACAGACAGACAGACAGACAGACAGACAGACAGATGGACGGACGCAAGGAAGCATGAATGAAAGCACGGATGGACGCACGGATGGATGGACAGACGCACGAACGCGGGGACGGACGCATGGATAGACGGACGGATGGGTGGACGGACGCACTGCTCCACCCATCATCATTCGTCCGTGGATATGCTGCTATTTTGTCTGTCTCATTTGATAGCATTAATTTTCCAACGCGATGTCCGTGGCGAAAATACATCACTGAATTCACGGTGGACCCGGCATAAAACTCTTTCCTGTTAAAAAAAGCAGCTCGCTGTCTTATTCCTTTGCAACTAGATGCAAGAATACCTTGTCCAGCTGATTAAGCCGTTATTCCGAAGCGGACTGGCCGCTTTTTTTCTGTAATGCTATAATTACTTGCATAGAAAGCGAATGAGCCTAATTAACTCGGAGCTTGAATAGATCCTTAGATATACCGAAGCAGTAAAGCATACTGCAAGCTACAAAAAAATTGTCCAAGCGCTGCGATCTTATTGCGGTGGGTAAACGTCTGAATCGTGCATTTAATGCTCCCCTTTAGGCGTCGTGCTTTATTTTAAGTTGCATGAAGAATTGCCACAATTTACCTAACAATGAGTGCTGTCTTCAGAACCGTGTACACAGTAACCATCAGAATAAATTCTTCAATTTAAAAATGGAACAGCATACCTGAATAAATCCAAAGCATCGTTCGAAATATAACGGAGGCCGTCAGTGTAACTGGCCTGTAGTCACTCGTTTTAGTGCCGAAGCTCCTTATGGCGTGGCTTGTGCGTCCTCGTTTTGAGTAACCGCCCCTCATCAATTCTTGAACCGGCCATAGAGGGCAGTACTTGTGCTATACGCTAAGAAATGCAAATGGTATTACACTAGAGGGCGTCACGTGTAGAAAAGAAGGATTGACATCACATGTACGGAAGGAGAGAGAGACGATCGCATGACTACGATCACGTGTTCTTCGGTGGCGCCGTATGCCGGGGGTGCTCTATATTACAATAAAAAAGCGTCGTTCTGGCCCACGCGGGCATTCAGGTTCAGCGATGGAAGATAGACAAGGCTGCTGAGCGGCATGCGCGCAGGGCGGTGGCAGCTCGCGCTTGAAGGGACTCGGCAGTGGCGTGCGGACCCAGCTTCGGCCTACTCTTCATCATTCACCCTGTGGATATGCTGTCATTTTTAACCATTCTGCCTGAAGAGAGAGAGAATGAGGGAAAGGCAAGTAGGTTAACCAGAAATTGGGGATTCAGTTTTCTAACCCTTCAATAAGAGAAAAGAGAAGGAAGATGAGAAACAAGAGAAGAGTGAAATAGACGTGCCCCCCTAAAAAGTGGGGATTCTATAGCCTATATGGTGACCAAGGAACAACGGACAATCGATGGGCGCTACACCACTGCTATTGTGCTTCGTGGCTATGTTACTGCCATCTCAAGCTTTGAATTCGAATTTTGACCCACCTGAACCACCGTTCCGGACCTCATGCAACGAGTCATGGTTCCAACAGTTCAAGGCAGCATTGGAGCACAATAGTATCTGGAATCAAAGAAGAGGAGGAAAGTTTAAGTGGAAGGACAGAGAGGTTAGCCAATTCTTAGACCGGCTGGCTACCCTGTGCTGGGGAAAGGGGTGAGAGGAATAAAATATGACAAAAAGAAATGTGGCATTCATGTTTGAGGTACTGGAATACCATCTTCCACGGGACCTCGCGCACTACCTCACGTACTTCGCGAGGAGTCCTTGGCCTTACGACCACCTGCGCAACGGCGTGCTCCCATAATACGGCATCTAACTCCGCCTGTCCAAAAGCAACACCGTGGTGTCTGGCTCATCTTCATCTGTGCCTCACGCACCGCGCCAGTCTGGACTATCGCCCTGCCAACAGCACCCGGCTACACAGGGAAAGATCATCCTGCCGCGTCAATTGGCTTGTCGACCAAGAGGTCCGCAACCCCGGAGTCTATAGGGTTCCTCTCTCCGAGTTCATGGATTTGCCACCAAAACCACTTCCACATTCCTCCTTGTCAGATTTGACGCTGGTAGCAACATCGCACACCATTCGGATCGTTGAAGAGTCCTGTTCTGCTGCTCTGACTGCCGATTCGAAGATGACAGATGAGCCAGGTGATCCGCTTGTTGACTTCTCGGGCACAACCACCGAGCTTCCACTAGAACGTTGACTACCGCGCACAATGCGCCAGGCCGCCTAGGATTGGACCCACTCTCGTATGCTACGACAGACACCAGCACTAAATCAACAATGCTGCCCTGCACAAATGCTCTTCGTCACCAGCCTCCTACGAGAATATGACGGCCGCTGGCGCAAATTTCGATCCCACTGCGGAACCTTTGCCTCCCCTGCGCGACACCCTTCCTACCAAATCCCGGACATGCCACGGATCCAGCCCCGAAAATCCAGGCGCCCTGGCCCCAAAGACACCGACACCTGAGCCTGACTTCACCTGTCTTGAGCCTGTGACTCGAAAAGAACGAAGTCATCGTACCCGCAGCAAAACACACGGGCAGCTTTCCACTTGCCTTTCTGATCTACCTCAGGGTGCAAGCATCTATTGCAGCAAAGTACAAGTGCCAAAAAGGCACTCCTTGACCCGTCGCCAAATGAGAAAGCCCTGCTGGCATCGGCACTCTCCACACCGGTAGCTGACGTTTCGTCCACGACATCGGTCGCACCACCAGCACAGTGAATCCCGCATCTCCAACGCCACCCCACCACTGCGGTACGCGTCGTGCGGTCACGCAAAGTGGCAGCACCTGTCGGCCTGTGTTCACATGCCAGCACCACGGATGCCGCACAACGCATTCATCGGTGACAGGCCATAACAGATTCCCGTGCTTACATCAGGGGCACGCGGCTTGCGTCGCCTACCCAGGCGAACGACCGTTATCGTTTCTACCATCGGTGTTCATTCGTCGCAAACGTCACCCACTCCGCGGCTCCCAGTGCTGTCTATACCAGAGGGATAACCGACCCTAAGGCCGCGTTCACACTGAGCATTCCGGCCGCCGAAAGTGCTCCGAATCCGGTTCGGCGGCGGCGAGATCCGCCGAAAGGGCCCGCTCCGCGCCGATCGCTGTTGGACCGATTTCTGCGGCGTCTGCCGCCGAATCGGTCACCGCGGACCAATAGGAGCGCTAGTCAAGGAATTCAGAAAAATGGCGGCCATGCCCTACTCACTTGTTATGCCGCAGTGCACGTAACTGAATGCTGAAACCAGCGGGAGTTTAACCTACTCTGTGCCTACTTCGCCTCCGTATTTCGTGAAAGAGGTGACCGAGTTTGCTGTTGGCGTGGCCGAGCTTTTTGCGGTCTTGCAGTGCAAAATGAACCAACCAACGCCACTGGCGTCGGTAGTTTTTCTGCCCTTCGTGCATTAAAAGACATGAACTTGCCAGCAGAGTAAGCAGTACTGTCTTTTCTTGCTTCTTGCGTACGAGAATCGTCGAAGTATACACCACCGGATAGCGTAGCAGCGTTTGCGAGCCGCGACAACAACCGGGTGACAGCGCATCCATCCCGCGTTCGCCCCGTAGTAGATGGCATATTCGGCGGCGTGGGGCGCGTCCAGTGCAAACGACGCTGCGTTTCAGCGGCAGGGGAATTTCGGTCGCTGTAGAAAGCGGATGTTTCAGTGTGAACAAGCCATAAAGACGGTTTCAAGACTGCAAGCGTTGTGCCCCAAGAAAATTTCTGGTCAGCTAATTAACCAGCTCGTAACGCGGAAACTGAAAGGAAGTTTTCACGTTTATTCAAGGGAAGAAAAGTCACTTATTGGTTTTTCCGATAAAAAGAACGGGCGTAATATTCAAGGCAATATTTTGTAGTCTTTATGTAGCTCAAAAGAACATTTATTTGAATATATTTTGCCAGATGAGGGAAGAGAATTGTAGAAATTCCGCAGGCTATTTTCTAACGCCCTTCTTGCCCACTGATGCTATTCAGGCACATTGGCGAACGCAACTTGATGTCATCAGGTGTTTCACCAAACTAACTCGGACATCTCGAGGGAAGTTAGTTTTCGACCAACCACTCTCGTGCATAGTATCGTTGTCACTTGTTTCGGGGCGAAGCTCCTTAAAGCGGCACCTGTTCGTCCCTCGTAGTCGTACGTAATGTGTAAGAAGTGTTAAATTTTGACCTGCAAGGTGGTGCTGGTGGGAGATTTTTCCTGCGCGTTGTTGAACAATAAAAATCGCAGCTTGCACGTTAAGTAGAAGCCGAATTTTCCGGTCTCTCATTCCCTATTAGCAGCCATTAGCATGTACATTGAGCACTATCTGACAAGAAAGGGTTGCTACGTTATACTCGCTGGGCGTAACCTCCTTCGTTTTAGAAAGGTTTAGCGTGCGTTGGGCCGCAGTGCCATCATACAGTAAACTAGTATATACTATAAACTCCAGGTGGTTAGAGGGGGTAGAGACCGAGCGCAAGCCGTAATAAAGTGTGCGTGTGCCACCTCTCGTTTAGTCCTTGGAATGTCTGCTGGATGGCGGTGCTTGATTGATTTGTGGGGTTTAACGTCCCAAAACCACCATATGATTATGAGAGACGCCGTAGTGGAGGGCTCCGGAAATTTTGACCACCTGGGTTCTTTAACGTGCACCCAAATCTGAGCACACGGGCCTCGACATTTCCGCCTCCATCGGAAATGCAGCCGCCGCAGCCGGGATTTGAACCCGCGACCTGCGGGTCAGCAGCCGAGTACCTTAGCCACTAGACCACCGCGGCGGGGCTATGCTTCTATATATGGGAATATACGATGAAAAGATGCGAGATGGTGGTACTTGGAGTGTTAAATAGGTTGACGAACGGACATACAGACAGATGCATGGATGGACACATGAACGGACGCAGGGGTGGATGCATGGATGAACGCAGGGACGGAACTGAATGCAGGAACAGCGCAACCTAGAAGTAGTTACTTCGTGACTACGGAAGCCAAAAAAAAAAAGAAAAAAAGCGATGTTTGCATAGGTTCCTGTTTGGCACCAGTCCTGAGTGACATCTTTCTCGCGCATAAGGATCGCCACATTCAAAAAGATCTCGACGTCTCTCGTTGTGAAGGTGTGTAGGTTTGTTGATGATTTCATAGTATTTATTGATTGTTTGGATACTGTTTTTGAAGTTTGTCCTTAGTCTTCTAGATTTGTTATGAAGCACTTGTATCCTCTTGAACTTACGCATGAGTTACCGTCTGGAAATTTGATTAGGTTCTTAGACCTAACACTCTGTCTTAGAAGTAATCATTTGTGCTGGCTGTTTTCATCGAGATTTGGTAAACCCCTTTTACCTTTCCACTCAGCTCATTCAAAATTGGTGAAAAGGGGTCATTAAACGTTGCCTGGTAAATGCTCTCAAGAGGTCATGCCCGCACTCGATGCAATGCAGTTTCAAAGCACAGGTAGAGCGCCTCTTAAGCGCTGGTTACTCGAGCGCCCTGATTTCTGCTGTTGCGGAAAAACTTTTGAAGCAAATTAAAAATCAAGGAGGGCGATCTCAGCCTCAAAGCGCGTCTTTTCATGAAATATGTTGCAGTTCCGTATCTGCATAACCTGTCGCATTGGCTGAAAAAAATCGGTAAACGCGCTGGTGTCACTGTTATTTTTTCCGCCCCAGAAAAGCTTACAAAGCTTTGTAAGCTGGTGAATAATCCAGCTGCTATCAAGGAAGATGCACTGTGAAACACAGAACGCGCTTTGTACCTTGTGTTATTGGTGTCGTATATCTCATTCCGCTTTCGTGCGGAATGGTATACATAGGGCAAACCGAAAGGTGCCTTAATGACCGTTTAAGAGAGCACAATAACAATGTACACAACGTAGTTCAAGGACACCTCGGAATCCACTGCCGAGGCGGTGGCTGCGTGCCAGTTTTCGAGCGTTGCGAGGTATTAAGCCAGCACAACTCGCAGGCCACGCGTGAGATAATTGAAGCTTATCAAATAAACAAGCTTGACTATAAATAATAAGTTGCCCATCGGTTGCGTTGTTGCAAAAGGAGATTGCGTATCTCGATCTTTTTTAAGTTACTATGTATTTCTTTTTTGAGCCCATTCAACGAGAGACAAGAGTTTTGCTGACATTGTATCGCAGTAGTTGTTCCTGCACCCTTCTACACATGCCCATTTTCTCATTTTTCGCCTATATATGTACACCACTCCGATATCAAATCTTTGTTGAAAGTCAGCGCTCTTTTCTGTCTTTGTTTTTTTCTCTTCCATAGTTACGAAGTAACTACTTCTAGGTTGCGCTGTTCCTGCATTCAGTTATGTCCTACCAACTTGCCCAAGCTTCCACGCTTCGCAGGGACGGACGCACGAACAGACGCCCGCACGGACGGGCTGATGGACGCATGGATGGTCACATTGACGGACGAAGGGACAGACGGAAGCAAGAAAGAATGGACGGACGAATGCTTCGCCCCACTCTCCATCATTCACTCCGTGAATATGCTGCCATTTTTTCTTTCTTTTTCTTCAGGCAATGTGTTTTTCCTAGCCCACCCCGCTCCGAAAGCTGTGGGGAAGTAACGTGTTTTTGCGCTGCCAGCAGGATTGGCGCATTCCAAAGTTTTTACTTCTCATCCGGCTGCCTATGACATCGGCGGGCTCATCACGGAGGCAGCGCAAAGCAATTGCGCCATGTGATGCCGTCATCACATTGTTTTCTGGTGTGACATTGCATGCTGACATCACATATTATAGTTATCCTTGATGGGCGTGGCAACCTCAGCGTCTGCACTGGACCATAATAAAGTTGTTCTCACTCACTCACTCACTCACTCACTCACTCAATCACTCACTCACGCGATGTTGATCTTCTGCTTCACCCGCGTAAACGTACTGACGGTAAAATTTTCGCGTTTAAATGAGGCCTCCAACGCTTGCACGTTCAAATTTAAAATTGCCAAAGTCTGTTCGGTTTCTAAAAAACGCTTCACCAAGCCGCTATCAATCGGTGCCATTATATATTACAGTTACATCAGTTTGTCATAAATGACCACCTGTGTATTCAACATGTGCCGCACATGAGTGGTGCCGCCAGAGTGAGCATATACGAATGTTTGAATTAAAGAGACACTAAAGAAGGACAATGACTTGATTTAGACTGACGAACGGCACTCTGAGAACTACAATGCTATATATTTCTGTAACGTTCCTTTCATATATTGCAGTGAAGATCAAGATGAAAGGGTCAGTTTTAAAATTCGCGCCGACATCCCCGCCCCCTATGAGGTTTTGAGGTTCAAGATTTCGAAGTTTAATGTTTCTTTTTTCGCGACATCGCCAAGATGAAATTTTCGAAACGTCATATGGTAGTTCTATGGCACCTGGTGACAAGTACTTCCTTTCAGTCGATTACAAGCTACGTTGGACGCCATTAGACGTATTCCATACCTATGACGTCACAGGGTTTGTTGCAGTAACGTCAAGGTGGCCTCCATACCTGTATTCATTTTTTGTACGTTTTCTTGCTTACCAATCGTCATGTCGTGTAGAGAGTGGTGTTTTCTAGATTGTGGTATTTCACTTTGGAAATACGCAAAAAAATTGTTTTGCTGCTTACTTTGCCTGTTATAAGCCAGCGATGCACGCCTGTGTATTTAGGAAAGAAATGTCACAGCATATCCACAGATTGAATTATGATGAGTGGGGCGAAACGTCCATACTTTTGTCCATCCGTGCGTCCACCCGTGTATTGGAACGCGCGTCTGTCTGTGCGTCTATCCATGCATCCGTTCATGCGTCCATCCGTCTAGCCATCCATCCGTCCATCCGTTCGTGCGTCTGCCTGCCTATCTTTCTGTCTGTGCGTCCGTCCGTCCCGGCGTTCTTGTATCTGTCTGTCTGTCCATCCATCCGTCTGTCTGTCTACCTATGTGTCTATACGTCCACGCGTGCGTCAGTTCATCCATTCGTCTATGTGTCTATCCGTCCGTGCATGCGTCCATGCGTCCGATTGTGTTCGAGAATGCAGACGGTGCGCGGGTAACAATGACGAAACGCGATCCAAGGAAGCCGGTCGCAAGCGTCTTTAACATGCCCGCCACTCTGCTTCGTCCATGCCAAAGCAATGATCCGCCGCGCATGGCGGCGATCCAGAGAATGAGAGAGGCACTCGTTCGCTGCGCACTCAGGCAAAGCGCGCAGAGCAGCCAATCTGACAGTAGCGGAACTTCGGAGCCCTTTAAGCCGGTATCTTCATTTCGCTATGCCTCACTTACGATCCGACACGTCATGTATGGTGAAGATGCAGAGGTTGAGACAGTCGTTCCCTTCGCACTCAGACAAAGCACGCGCATGCAAGCCGGTCAGAGAGTAGCGGCAGGGTAACGCCATCTAGGAAATGAGACGAGAAGAGAACTGAGGCTATTCGGGATGATACTGCGGTTACGCGTGACCCATGATGAGGTTAAACTAAGAAGAGCTTCGCCCCTAAAAATTGGTTGACGATTGTAGAGTACCTCATGTATTTGGAACCAAACCATTCCTTAGGCAGTGGTTGTGGTTTAGAACAAATATTACACGATTTAGAGCACGATGTGTGTTTACAAAACGTTGTTAACGCTTTAGCGTACTTTGTACTCTACTATAGGAGAGTGAGCCGTCCCGTGAGCCTCGTGCTTTTCAAGGTGTCCAGAAAAAGTAGTTAACAATTTAGAGTACTTGGTACTCTACTATGGCACAGCATAAAGCCATCCCTTGGGCCTCACACTTCATGAGGCCACGTTAACACAAATCGCAACCCACATTGTAGTTACTGCGCTTGGAGCCAATTCTCACAGAACACACCCAAATTCATTGATGTTCAAAGACCCCCATACTTAATCATGTTATATATAAAATTTCGGCTACTTATCGAAACTATCTTTTTCGATTGCTGGGACAACTAGTGTAGATCAAAAAGTAAAGCGAATTTACAATTTACTCTAAAAAACTTACAATGTACATTTTACCCTTTACCCTGGCTTGCGATTGCTGCCAGTGCTGGCACCTTTCATCCATCTAGCTTGCTCTATGAGGCAGCGGGCCGATATCAGCCCCTTTGCAAGCTCTCTGCACCACTGATTTCGTTTCCTCTGTGTGCAGGATGAGTAGCTGCGTGGAGATGTGCCCTCAGTGAGCTTTCGGTGATGATAAATAAAGCGCGCCAAAACCACACAAGCTCGCATTGGGGACTAGGAATACGTGGTGCGGAAGTACTTGCCCTCGACAAGAGAAGATTCACACTAATATTATCATTAGCTTTTCTTTACGTTCCAAAGTACGATATGATTATGAGAGAGGCCAGGTATGTAAGGCGACGGATATATTGAGGTGTTCTTTAGCTTGTACTGACATCACACAGTGCGTGGGCCTCTCCCATTTCGCCTCCACCTAAATGCGCCACCATGTTCGGGATTCAAACCATGGACCTTCGGATGAGCATTCTAGCACCGTAACGACTAACCCACCATATATATATATATATATATATATATATATATAATATATATTGATAGATAGACAGACAGATAGCAGACATATAGATAGATAGATAGATAGATAGATAGATAGATAGATAGATAGATAGATAGATAGATAGATAGATAGATAGATAGATAGATAGATAGATAGATAGATAGATAGATAGATAGGGTCGATATTAATTTGCTACGCTTTGAAATGCCTTGTCCTCAGAGAGCCACAGAGGCAATCTAGAAATACTTTTAAAACTGAACAAAACTGCAAAATGCTTCTATGCAAAAGCTAATTTGTCAAAATATCAAAACAATTTTGGGGTTTCTTGGCATAGAAATGTCTAAATGTATGCTAGGACCGTTGTGGTGAACAAAATTAGTGTACTTTGAGCTAAAGCGTCTTAAGTAAATGTATTACATCTGTTAGCTGATAGAACAAAAAAAAATGTTTGATGAAGGTGATGCTTTATTAGCGCTTTCATACAACCCAGCTATGAAGAATAGGTACTGAACATGGCGTTAGGTTGAAGATATGTCATTAGTGAAAAAAAGACGCAATGTGTCAATAAAATGACAAATACATATCATACAAAATAGCTTGAATCTCATTGTGATCAATTTTAGTATATATTAGGTTAAAAAACTTGAGTACTTGAGTACGAGGCAATGACTTCATTACTTTATCTTGGATGCGCCTCTGCGTGCAGCATCTTTCTCTCGGTCTTTTTCGCATCGAAAGAGTTCAGGCATTCGTGGTGCATTTGAAAGAGTTCACGCGAACTCGCTGGCTATCTTCCAGCTTAACAATGGTTTAGCCAGCTGTAACCGAACACTGGTGTCATTATTATTTCATTTCTATTTATATTATTCGTCAGCTTCAATTTCGGAAGGCTCGGCGAGCGTTCGCTTATAGCTGAAGGCGAGAAACTCGGTGATTTGAGTCTGTTGCTTTGGGTTGCTCGCTTAGAGAGAGGCGGGTGCGTTTACAAGCTTGTCCCGAGTTTCGAAACTAGATAGAACTTTTCTAGTGTCATAGGCGTGTCCTGTTCGTTGGGACGGGACAAGGAAATGTAGAAGGCCCTATCATTGCTTCTAAGCTCTCCCCCCCTCCACTCAGAAATCTCCATTGCATTCATCTTCGCCTTTCTACGGATGCCATGCCGCCGAGAAAATTGCATTCGAGAGGATGGCTGCCGCTGAGAGACTCACCACGCCAAAGGCGGGTGTATTACGAAGTTTTGTATATATACGTTATTTTCGTTGCACTTTATTCATTAGCTTTTGCTGAGTTCAACTTTCCAGTGTAAGAAGAGAGACTGAGCCACCACTGTTCGTGCAAGGAGGGGGGCACACTCGCTTGTGCCCAGTGCGACTTGCAAGGCAGCTCGGTGTCTGTGACATTTTTCCTTATTTCTTTATTGATTGGTTGGTCAAAGATTTTGTTTCGAAGCACTGTTCGATAATAATAATAATAATAATAATAATAATAATAATAATAATAATAATAATAATAATAATAATAATAATAATAATAATAATAATAATAATAATAATAATGTGGTTGTGGTTGTTCACAGCTATTTGCCTAATAAATGATGTTATGTTGTCCTAAATGGCCATACGTCCTCCTTGTACAAAGTTAGTCTCTTTGATGTTGCCTTTCCACTGTCGCTATTTTTTTCTAATTTCTCTCTCTCTCTGTCTCTCCCTCTCTCTCTGTCTCTCTCTCTCTCTCTTCGCACCGATTTTTATCAACTTTTATTACCCTCACCCCTTTCCCCAGCAGAGGGAGCCAGTCGGTATAAGAACTGGCTAACCACCCTGTCCTTCCGCTTAAACTTTCCTCCTCCGTAGTAGGGGTGTCAATTAAGGGTCGGTACTAGGCCCACTCTTATTTTTAATTTACGTTAACAGTGTTTCTTTTGCAATTCGTGATTCTTCTTTTTCTCTTGTGCGCCGACGATATGAAGATATTTAAAAATTTATTTAGTTAGCGAATACTGCTTGCTGCAGTCATATTTGTGTTCTTTCTCTGAATGGTGTGGCAACAATAACATTTCCATGAATACCTAAAAGACCAAGTTTATGAGTATATCTCGCAAAGCATCCATCGTGTCACTTCCAAGCTTTGTTTATACCGTCTAGTTATGTAAGGTTTGGGGGTTTAGTCATCTTGGCGTTCTTTATGATAGCATGCATTTTTTTCTGCCCAGACTAAATTTGCTGCCACGCAATGCCTTGGTTCTCTCGGCTGTGTTTGCATAATCGCACGAAAACTGAGTGCTCCTACAGCCTTCCACACATTGTACACGACAATATGTCTTCCTCAATTCGAGTATGCATTTTGTGAACTGCAATGGCGTCACTAAATCTGGCAGCTACGTCAATGAGCGAGTCCGGAAACATTCATGAGCATTTACAGCCATCGTTCTGCTAGAAATGACTCTGGATCTCGTTCTAACACTGCCAGATTATTATCATTAGCATCACTTTACTGCCCGCGGAATCGCATTGACCTGTTATTTCTTTACAAACTAGTTCACCCTACGATATCCTGCCCTTTGCTTCTAATTGTGTAAATTTTCGTATTCCGCGTAAGTGAACCAGAGAAAATTGACAACTTCATGTACCTGCCATTTTCTTTTAAAACTCTAAGACTCATAGTTTACAAAGTCTATATAATGTTAACTTTCATGATCTTGATGTTTTGCACAGTCCACTGTTATTGTTTTTGTATTTGCTCTGCCTCGTCTTAAGATAGCTCTCACAATGTTTATACTCTTCGCTTTTCCTTCTTCGGGAAAGTTTCGACACAGTTGTGTATATTCCACTTTATTTTTCCCTCCCATTTCATGATACTTGTCTTGTCCTTGCATTCTGCCAATTGTGTGCTGGTTCTTTTTTGTCTTGACGTTATCGCTCTTTTTATTTGATTTCTTCTTATGACGACTGTTTCAATTGTATTATTCATTTTTCTTGTTTTATTTTTTGCATGCGCCTCCACGATGACTTTATGGTTGTCCTTGGACACGTCAATAAATAATGCATTATATTATTATTATTATTATTGTTGTTTTTATTATTATTATTATTATTGTTGTTACCAATGTCTGAAATATGTTGTCATCATTACATGGGCTCCAGCTGCCTTGTTTGCACAGCGTGCGACGTACTTAAAGACATCATACAGGAAAAAAGCGCATAGTTTAAAGTCGACTCGTATAAAACAAACTTTCAGTTTGATTTGTATGCGTGGAGCAACAAGTGAACGCGTATTGAGGTGTCTGGAACGGCATACGATCTAAACGCAATTAATACGATTCTCGCCTTTCTTCGAAATTGAAAACGTCTGGCTAACATTCGTTGCGAGTCATTATTAGAGGGATTTTGATATGAAGACAGACTTGGAGAGTGCGCAATTGCTTTCAAAAGTCCGAGGCTATAATGAAAACGCAGACGTTGTCGACCACTTCAGTGAGCAATAGCATGAATGCCTTTATATAACTTTACCGCATGCATGCTCAGTGCAGATGGGAAGAGTTTTTATGAAGTCCGCTCGTAAAATATTAAAAAAATGGCAGCTACATTTGTAACACCAATATTGCAGCCGTATATCCAAGCAAACGGCCTTAGAAGGTCAGGAATGCTGTAATTTTCTAACTATAAGCAACAAAATGCCTCTCACTGCAATTCGCTGGCCACCTGCGGTCGAAGTGAACCTATTTAATGACCAACAGTTTCGTGGAACATAACTGCCCAATGCTGAACGTAACTGCTCTCGCTCCCTGTTGAAGTTGCTATATAGACTCAGTGCACAGGTCTATAGTGATAATGAAAGTTGAAAGCACTTTTCACCCAAGACGCCATTAATTTGTTTATTGGCTCATGAAAAACATCGCCCTCGTGGAGTTATCGATTGACCACAAAGGCCGACTAACACGACGAAAGTACTTTAATGCACTGCAGGTACACGAAAAAAAATCTACACTGAGAGGTGAAAGAAACAGAACAGCATTAGTGAAATGCGGGAAGTGAATCAACGGAAATATGTCTAATCTGAGAGGGAGAAAGAAAGAGGGAGAGTAAAAGTAAAATCGTCAAAGCATGTAACCTCCACGAAACACGAAGTCAGTACTCAGATTTAACGGGGCGTGCTTCCGAGCTTCCTGATTCATTTCTCGAGCAGTATCATTACGGCACTAAATGGACAAGGACAAGGTGAATGCATCAACAGGCACATAAATAGCTCCCTTGTAGCTTGGTTCGTGTCTTCACTTTATCGCCCATCACTGTAGCGCGACACCATATTTTCCTTCGTACTTCAAATAAGTGAACATGATGCAGAAAAAAAAAATACCGCGGTTTTACTTGCGAGAATCATGATAAGATTAAGATGCATGTCGCAATGAAGGCTCTAGGTTTATTCTTGACACTTTGGCACTTTTTTAGGCGTGCACCTCAATCTAAGCACACGGGTCTCACATCACAACGCGGCCAGGAATCTAACCCACGCTATCAATCTTAGCGGCACACAACATTTTAACCGCTAGGCTATCAAAGTGGTTTGGTACTGATAAAGAGCAATACATACTTGATGAAATGGAAATGAGTTCCCAAGAAGCAGTATCTGGAGGAAGTAAGAGAAGTATAAGATAGTAACTGATCCGCCTTTATGCGCGCCAATGACCCGCTGGGCGCCTATATGCTGAACGTAATTAATGTTGCTAACTATAGTCGACAGTCTTGAAGGTACTCTCAACTGTAAGCAACATGGCAATACCCCCTCTTCCCGTTTCAAAAAAAAAAATCAGACAGTCAGGCACTGTTGAGTGGAGAGGACCAAGAAGAGGGGTACATTTGCAATAATGTTTTTTATAGTGGCAGTGCTTTATTTGACCGCCTTATTCTTCTCTCGTGTTATAATGCGACGCTTGGCTGACGACCTCGGAAGGTACGTTTATAACATTGGCCTCCTGGTTTAAAGCTGTGCGCTGGAGACGTAAGCCTCGCGTCGCTCGTTGCGAGCTTGGTGGTGACACACTACGACCCCTTACAGCAGTAAATGTTGCTGCCACGGCTAGGGGTGCACATCGACTGACCAACCACCAAGGCTGCTCCGCTAAGTAGGCGCCTATATGATATAGATTATGAATATCAATATACAAGTACGTGGCTTATACACTCCATATTAGTGTATTAGAAATTATTTATCACTTTAAAATGGCGGTAAAGAATGGAAACAATAATCTAATGGTCACCTAATGTAAGCAGCGCTTCGCAAAGATGAAGCAGTCATTCAGGATTGGGCCCTTGTAAAAACCACTGAATGCTATGCGAAGGAAAACACTTTATAATAAGGCGAACTTACATTGGTGTGCGTATAATCATGTGCAAGCTGTTTTGCTAGTGCAGTTAACAGTGTTTCTACTGACAGCAGAAGAGATATACCGTCTGTTTCTGCGTGAGCCATCAACAAGCAACCAACGATATGTAGAAAACCTCTCATACAACAACCACATAGGTTCATACTTTTTAGAACACTATGTTTTAAAGGTGAATCAATATATGTTTCATTTTCTTTTTTTAGGTTTTTAACGAAATGAAACTTAATCCTTCTAGATATATTGAACTGCAATCTAGTAGCAATGTGCCTTATGAATTAAGATACGACCATTATTGAATTCCACTTGTCGGAACCACCTATGGAACGCAAGCGCTTACATATTTGATCCCCAGACTTCTCAATAAACATTCACATGTTATAGAAACTGCGCAGAAATCTTTGTCTCTGAAATATTAAAAAAAACATCAAAGCTTACCTTCTATCCTGTCCTCAATGTTGATATATTGTGTGTATAGCAGTCATATGTTTTTCTTGTTTCGTTAATTGTAGTGTCATGACACTTTATTTATTACTGTACAAGTATGCACTTCGTTCACTCTGTACAAAAACAATGTTACACATGTATTATTGGTGCGTTGTGTTGTATTTCTTTGACCATGCTCTGAGTGGTGCTTTCAGGTGCTGGGGTCCCGTCAGGCAGAGGACATCTGCCTTTTGCCCTTGTATCTGAGACATACATTTGTCTGAAATAAAGAGCTGATTGATTGATTGATTGATTGAAATACATCCTCTTCTAAAATAGAAAGAAAGAAAGAGAGAAATAAATGAAGGAAGGAAGGAAGGAAAGAAAGAAGGAAGGAAGGAAGATGGAAAGGAAGAAAGCAGTTTGTCTGCGCATGTGCCCAGTACACGTGCTGCGCATTGCATCACCTGGAAAGGATATAGTTTCTTTTTCGGTATTGCGGCGTATACCTTGTT
Organism: Rhipicephalus microplus; assembly: GCF_013339725.1. Classification (NCBI taxonomy): domain Eukaryota; kingdom Metazoa; phylum Arthropoda; class Arachnida; order Ixodida; family Ixodidae; genus Rhipicephalus; species Rhipicephalus microplus. The sequence continues at coordinate 51,070 of NW_023610178.1, forward strand.
ATACATGTGTAACAAGGCGCACTGTTTCATTGTAACGTCCTATTTTAGGTCAATATTTGCTTGCGAAGAGTCAGTGCGTTTCATAAAAACCATTGTATGTCAGAATAACATCTGTATTATTTTTTCTAAGTTTGTGTACGCCTCATTTCTTTCTCTTTCTCACTCACTACTGAGGTACACGTGCGATGGACCTTAAAGACGCTGAATACAAAAAAAGAAGCTCTCAGTCATAACTACTGTACATGAGAAACTAATGTTAAGGGAAAAAATTGAAAAGCGCATAGAAATAATGTAACAGCTTATTTGAGAGAAAGTGCAGGCAAATAACAAAAGAGCATCGGTGTTGAAAACATTGCGAAGAGGAAGCAAGACGCAGAGTACTGGATATCAAAAGAAGAAACACGCGTGTTTTCGGGGCGAAGCTCGTAAGGTCATGGGTCGTTCTCTCTTCCGTATGTGGTATGCAGTCACCTTTATAGACTGTGACTTGCTCAATAGATGGCGTTGTGTGTAATGTTCTTGGAATAATATAACTAGATGGTGTTATTTGTTTTCACAGCCTATCCACGGAGTGAATCATGATAAGCTCGACGTAGCGTCCGTCCGTCTATTTCTGTGTCCAACCGCTCATGCGTCCATCCGTCCGCCTATCTGTCAATCTGTCTGTGCTTGTGTCCGTCCGTGCTTCTATCCATCTATCGGTGTGTCTGTCCTGTCTGTATGTCCGCGCTTCCGTTCATTCATGCCTTCGTTCGTCCATGCTTCTGTCCTTGAGTCCGTCAGTGCATTCATACTTGTTGAGTGTGTCCGTCTGTCCGTCAGCTCTTCCATCCGTTCATCTGTTCGTCCTTGCTTCCGTCCAACCACACGTCTATGCCTCTGTCCGTCAGTTCATCTTGACGCACGGATGGTTGAGCACACAGACAAGAGGCAGACGGGGGCAAAAACAGACGGATGGATGCTTCGCCTCATTCATCATCGTTCACTCTGTGGATATGCTGTAAATTTTTCTGCTCCAACTTCAGTGAAATTGAGCAAGCAGAATTATTTCATCTCGTTCATAAAAAATGTTTCTGCGTATAACGGCTATTGTTAGAAGGTTGAATTGGGAAATGTAAATGAAGCGCAGTGATTTTTTATCGAATTGTGCTCATTTGTGCAAGTGTTCTTGAGATAAAACACACTTGTTTCCCCGAAATCCTCCACGATGTTTCCTGCTCTGAGATAAGAGACATATTTGAGCTGCCAGACAGATCACGTGTCACAAAAAAGGGATATGGTTTCTCACTGTCATGTTTTGCTGCGCCTGAACAACGCGGAAAGCACTCATGTTTATTCCTCAAACAAGAAATTGCGCGCGTCAGCGGATTTTGAGAAGGCGCCAGAAAACGACGTGTTTATGTAAACCGAGGCGCCATCACGTCATGGCAGAGCGCGTTCGCTCGGGGCGGCTTTTTCGAATGCTGCTACTGTGATGATTTATCAAATTTTCAGCGCCCGAGAGTTGAAGTACCAATAACTTTCATTCAAAGTTCTGCCGCCTACTAGATATTACGAAATGATGGCAGCCATATACACGACGCAACATTATTGCTCAGTTTTATCGGCTCGCGAGTCGCGTGGCCGGAGGCATAAAAGTTTGACGTCATAAATAAAGGGCGCATGGCTGACCCACATATTATAAAAAATAAAATAAAAACTCTTGCACTGTGACGCAGAAACTAACTGATTTTGTATGAGTGCAAATTTTATAAGCTTAACGCATCCACTGTAGTTTTGGGTTCTTATCCTTTTAGTGATAAACAACGATCCTTTCAACCGTCTGTGCAAAGTAGGCAGTAAGATGTGAGGTTGATGCGAAACGACTGTACTCACTTCATACAGTATGATAGCTGGTGATGTGTAATTTATAATGTTAAACTTCTCGCACAGGTTTTTTCCATCATATTGACGCAGCGATGCGAAAGAGGACAAAACATGGCATGGCTTTGAATAGTACTGTTAAAGTGTATGGAAAAGAGAAGTGAAGGTGAAGAAGGAGAACAGGACGAGGTGAAAGAATACAGCTTAGGTTAGCCATGCACGGCGTAGCATAACAAGGGGTGGTAAGAAAAAGAAGTGTGGATGATGAGGATGAGCTTGAGAAGGGTTGGGAGAAGTCAGGAAGTGAAAGAGGCCAATGTAGAAAGAGATAAGAAAACAACATGAGGAAAAAAGGCAAAAAGCTGAAAGTGGTACCGCAAGATGGAAATAACTCAATCAGCGTTCACCAGGTGGTGGCACTTGCTTGCAAGTTTTGCAGTAAACTCACATCGCACAGGGGTGGAATTGCGTTTACCTTTTTTTCTTTGTGTCACCCGTGTCGAGGCCGCTGCGACGGGACGACGAAAGTGAGGCACGTGAGGCGATCTCCCTAAAAGCTGGAAATTTCGAAACATCTATTTTAAACATACCCGCGGGTGGTTAAATATACTTCTTATCACAAGCTGGTTGTAGCAGGGTGGAAGCTACGAGGTGTGAAGGAAATAAGTATACTTGTGCATCAAACATACTTCTGCTTGTTTTACATAAATGTTCGAGAAACGTGAAGAAACCACGTTTGTTTGGCGCGTGCTACATGACAGAAATAACTGATGTGCTAGTCACGATTCGCATGTAAGTCATAAACATTTCCTTATTGCATCGGTAACTTCTGATAGTTGTGATGACAAACCTGCTTGGCAGCTTCGCCTGGAAACAACTGTTCTGTACTTTAGTGTCACTACAACGCGACAACGTAAGAGAGCTGGTTGTACTTGTTAAGTATTTATGATGTTTTCTTTCTCGCTTTCTTTTTTTTTCACTGTGGGAAGTCGGCATCACAAGACGTCCGTCTATTTTTCAGAATTGCGCATCGCTTAGACAGCGGCTGGAATCGCGGTTAGTGAATTAGTCGCTTATTTTCTAGTATTCTCATGATGGGAAAATACTTTTCAGCTCGGACATTCAGAAATTTTACCCACACACCAGCTGCAGTGAAATGAAAACAAACAAATAATGAAGACAATGACATGGGATGCTACAAAATTTCAAGCTGCACGCGCACGGAACCAACACTAGAACTTGCGGACTATTATAAACGAACACAATGTGTCCCAATGCTGAGAGGGGGAAGCCCTCTCTCGATTCTTTCGGCCTCCATTTCAGCCACTTGGCACTGTGACAGTATGCACTCTTTGGGCAGTTTCGTTTTCGCAAATCATCATCACCATCATCACCATCATCATCATCATCAGCCTGACTACGTCCACTGCAGGACAAAGGCCTCTCCAATGTTCCGCCAGTTAACCCGGTCCTGTGCTTGCAGCTGCCAATTTATACCCACAAACTTCTTAATCTCATCTGCCCACCTAACCTTCTGTCTCCCCCTAACCCGCTTGCCTTCTCTGGGAATCCAGTCAGTTACCCTTAATGACCAGCGGTTATCCTGTCTACGCGCTACTGCCCGGCCCATGTCTGTTCCTCTTCTTGATTCAGCTATGATATCCTTAACCCCCGTTTGTATCCCTAATCCACTCTGCTCTCTTCTTGTCTCTTAAGGTTACACCTGCCATTTTCCTTTCCATTGCTCGCTGCGTCGTTCTCAACTTAAGCTGAACCCTCTTTGTAAGTCTCCAGGTTTCTGCTCCGTAGCTAAGTACCGGCAATATACAGCTGTTATATATCTTCCTCTTGAGGGATAGTGGCAATCTACCTGTCATAATTTGAGAGTGCTTGCCAAATGTGCTCCACCCCATTCTTATTGTTCTAGTTAGTTCAATCTCATGGTTTGGCTCCGCGGTTATTACCTGCCCTAAGTAGACATAGTCTTTTACAACTTGAAGTGCACTATTACATATCTTGAAGCACTGCTCTTTTCCGAGGTTGTTGTACATTACTTTAGTTTTCTGCAGATTAATTTTAATATCCACCTTTCTGCTCTCCTTGTCTAACTCCGTAATCATGAGTAGAAATTCGTCCCCTGAGTTACTCAGCAATGCAATGTCATCGGCAAAGCGCAGGTTACTAAGGTACTCTCCATTAACTCTTATCCCTAACTGTTTCCACTCTAGCCTTCAGAAAACCTCCTGTAAGCACGCGTTAAATAGCATTGGGGAGATTGTGTCCCCCTGCCTAACACCCTTCTTCATTGGTATTCTGTTGCTTTCTTTATGGAGCACTATGGTAGCAGTTGATCCCCTGTAGATTTCTTCCAGGATGTTTATATATACTTCATCGACGCCCTTATTCCGCAGTGTATGTATGACGGCTGATATTTCTACTGAATCAAACGCCTTCTCGTTATCTATGAAGGCTATGTATAGTGGTTGGTTATATTCTGAGCATTTCTCTACTACCTGATTGATAGTATGAATATGGCCGGTTGTTGAGTAGCCTGTTCTAAATTCTACTTGACCCTTTGGTTGATTGAATTCGAATAGTTTCTCAAATAGTTCAGTCCTATTACGCATACCCACTGCCCCGTTCCTTTGCCACCATTGGCTATGCTTTCCAATGCATGGCTGTGCTATGATAGAAGCTGCTTGAACATACCCACTGTCTGCAGCACATGAATTGTACTTTACAAAGCTGCGCCATGCTTTGCTGTCTTCCCTCCACCTTTCCTTCCTCTCATCTTCGCTTTTCTTTCTCACCACCATTTCATACACAACACTATGAATGGCTTCGTTATGCTAAAAGCTGCTTGGCGAATACCCGCTGTGTGTGGCACATACCATCAAATTTCTACGATACCACTTTTACTCCCAAACTAAACAGATCCAATGTTGACCCATTAATGCCTGATTCATGAAACCACTGAGCAAAATAAATGTTGTTTTGATTATCCAGCTTTAAGTAGCAACCTTTAACGGATTCTACAATTGAATTATCCGAAATTAAACTTTAATATATACTTTTTTATATGTCGCGAATTTTCCACATGCCACAAAAGCGAGAATCTTGCAACAAAAAAACGTACTTCAGAATGTTTTGTGCACATGTTGTGTGCCACTTCTTAAGTGCGCACACACCAAATTAACAAAATTATTGATGGTAGAACTTACGTCACCAAGGCGAGAAAAAACAACGAGGAAGGGAGATATGTTGCGCGCGCTTCGCGCTATCCTCCATAAGCTTCAAAACAATTTGTTCTAGCCTTAAGTACCTCGACCGAGATTGCGCTAGATTTTTCATGCTGAAAGCTACATGCCCCATGAGTACTTAGCAGCCAGCAATAACAGTGGCACGCATTTCGTGACTTACTTGCTCGAAGTATTTCAGTATGTCGCGAATTCATGACATCCGGCAGTAAAGGGTTAAAGGGGCCCTGCAACACTTTTTGAGCCCGGTCAGAAAACGCTGCCGATCGGTAGTAGAGGCTCCCGACAACACACGAGTTAAATATTATAGTGCAGCACGTGGCCTTGAATTAGCAATAAATTACTAAAGTCAGCTAACAATAGCTTTCTCTTCTCTCAACAAATCACAGAAGATAAACCCAGTAAGCCCGTCTATCAGCCATTGGCTGATTTGAACATGGCGAGCTTGGTTGTTAAAGAGGTCGCCGCGAAAAGATGCCACTTGTCCACGCGTGCGCGTGCGATCGTACTGAAAAAGCCGCGTATTTGGAGAAAAAAGAAAAAAAAATGCTCAAGGTCACAAGGCGCGAGTGAATTTTTCTTTTTTTTTTTTGCCACTCCCATCTCTTTCTGCCCAGCTTCCAGTGCATTCGTCGGTACGAGAGAAGGCAGAATGTGATTGCAGCGTGTGACAAATCTTTGTAACTTCGCTTGAACTGGACGGATTCTTAAAATTTTTGTGTCGTTCAGTTTGTGAGGTAATACGCTTTTTCAGTGACTCATTTTCATGGCTACTCTAAAAAGTGTTTCAGGGCCCCTTTAAAGATAATCACTTGACCTCCCGATTAGACGGCACAAGTCGCCAAAATTGGGGACGCCGCCGAGACGTCTCGAATTAGGGTCTTCACAAGGTCAAAGGTGGGCCGAATCATGAAGCTGGCAGTGCAAAACCAGTATAAGTGCGGAAAGCTCGTAATGACTTTGGCTGTGGAGAGAGTGCAAATCTAATGCAGGCGTGGAGAGCTTTCGGGGGAAGGCGGGGGACGAACCATACATTGACTGAGAAGCCAAAGAAGATGGTCTCCCCCCTCCAGTTGTCTTGGGCAAGTGCGTAAGGCAACCTGTAACCTTTTTTGTTGTCATCGTCGTCGCGATGAGTTGACGACCTTACTTATCTCGACTAATATGAAACCAAGGGCAATCCAAAGCTCAGATCGTCTGTACACAGAATAGAAGCAATATATCAATCCGCCCAAGGCTACTTCAAATGCATGAACCAGTCGTAAGCGCTTACGAATATAGCCTGCATAGAGAGGAAACCCTAAACCACGTTGCTTGACATCAGGACTTTAGTGCTCGAAACAATAATGCGTCGTTTTGCTTGCACGTGCAAGCTACAATGTGAGCTTCACATTTGGAAAGTGGTGGTCATTCAGGAGGAGACAAAGGTGAACTGCACAAAGAAACTGGGGTGAGCTATTGCACGAAAAAAGAATCAACTTTGTGTAGCAGCTGCTGCCGACCTCTTACTCCGAACCTCATGTGCAGGGGACGCGGTATTTTGTGCGACGGCTGCTGGCAAAAGGAAGCGAACGTCCGTTAGAGAGAAGGTGGAGGTAGAGAAGGAGAAAGAGGAGTGGGGAGGGTGTGTTTTCAAACGGTGTCCTGCACTGAAACAAAAGCCAAGGCGGGGGGGCTCTTTGATTACGCGAGAAAATGGTGGTCGTTACCTCAAACGGTCACTCACTTATATAAAAGGTTAGGAGTCGTAATAGGACGTCGATAAATGAGAAAAAAAAAGATAAGGGGATTTTCCACCAGTGCTTCACTATGGTAAAAGCCGTTTTGATCACCGCATCCTGCCGCTTACACTCAATGGCAGACCATATGTGACGGCTTATAGAAACCTATACAGAAGCAAGAAAGCTTGCATTGCAAAAGCAGAAGTGGTGCAGTGGCAAAACATCCAGCATAGCGTGAGGTGGCTGAAACATTTTATTGCTGTCGGTGTCTACGAAGGCAATGCCTCCACTTAGCGGCCCGTCAGGTTTCTGGTTTTGTTGCTTAGTTTTATGCTAGACTTATTCACTTCCTTTGTTGATTAGCTCCCACGTTAGGAAGAAGGTACGCGGTAACAAAGTGCTGTAATCGCGGTCACAATGTGGCATTGTTCACTCGTTGCATCCTAGGCACATCAGACATGTACAGAGGCTACACAGGCAACCCCTCATCCTAAGAAGGCAATTCCGGCGGCTTTGTCCGGATAGCCCGCGTAATTCCACTGCCGTATTGACGTTTATTTCTCACCTTGTTTCTTTCGTGTTTGTTTTTCTGCACATACTGCCTTCTTCGCAAAGTGCCTATATGGCTGCGTGCTCTTTCTTAATAATAGCTCATTAGGAAAGGGTCTATCAGTCAGCGTAGTGATTTTCTTCTCTCTTCAAAGATGACGTTTACCTCTTTGTGAGCATTCAGGAACTGAGGCAATTGTCAGAAGTACCATGGCCTCAAATGCTTCACCACAATGTCTCACTGTTGAGCCTTGCTTTCGGATGAAATAGTGGGGCGAAAGTACATGACTTTGAGTGGTCCGTTGCGTAACGCACCCCCGTTAGCAAGCTACGTGCACCATGGACTACTGTTCTACAATTATTGAGCCTGCGAAATGGCTACATGGCAAAAAATGGAGATATTCTTGCCAATTTGTCAATCCCATAGTATACGTAGTTGTACTTGTCTTAGCGTTGAGAAACATACAATAAAGTGGCTATTGAACACTATGCAGCAACTACATCCTGCACGATACTAGCTTACTTATTCAAGTACGGAGCTGATGGCGGCAAGCACCACTCTGGCGAAAAAGTGGCGTAGTGACGCCTTGAGCGCTCGCCTTTCAGACCCTTTGAACCATCTCTAGGGTGTTAGTGAACACGCTTTTGCACGTTGAAGAACCTCAGACTTGTGCGCACCACCAGTAGTAAATTGTGTATATAATTGGCAAGCTGTTTGTAAGCTGTACGATGTATGCGTTGTAGACGAGTTGTTAGACGTCTCCACCACGGAGTCAGGAAGTAGGAAGTTCTAATACTTGATGGCGCGATTCGGATAATTGCTGTTCTGAACTATTTTACGACAGTAGAACTTGCCGAACTGTTCAATTATTTCCTATGTCACAACTATTTAGGCGCAGTACTGTAAATATGATCGTCATTCGGTTCACATACACGCCTTGTTATTTCCTCCTTTCCGCCTAATGTTCATCAGAAGGAAAAAATAATCTTGGCTTATGGTGATTCATTGTGAGCATAAATCATGCTACTGTGTTAAAATTTTTGTCATTACCCTTATCTGCCGACAGACTTGGCATTTTACGAAGTCAGATAATACCCGAAGCAATAGGTAGGTTTAAAAAAATTCTCACTCAAGATAAAGGAATATGTAGAGCATTCCATATAAATTGTGGAACCTTGCCACGAGAATTGCTGCACTGAAAGTCTTGTCAGTACTCCTAAAGGCCGTTTTGGGAAAGATATCGTACCATTGCGGCATGAGATATGAGTGATCGAGAGTTCTCTTCCTGCAAAACATGCTTCAATTTTTTCTGTTTTTGATTCTTTGTGCCGCACGGCCGCGGCTTCGCCATTGACTCTAACTCAGCCACCGAGAGTTCTCTGCTTATGGGGTCCTTCTTTAGGTCATGCATTTCCCTTTCACCTGGCTACTGTCATTTCTTTAATATTGTTGTTTTTCAGCTAGATGTTTCGCGTCTTTTTTCTTTCAGCTACAGCGAGAGAAGTGGACGTGTATAAATATACAAGCCGAAATGTAATGTTTCGGCCACCTCGTTTGTAGTTTTTATTTCTCCCTCGAAAAAAAAGCGAGTGTGTCCTAAGATCGTCTGCAACGCTCATTTTTTTTCTTTTACATATATGTAAAAGAAATGTGGATCTCCATTTTCACAGACATTTAAACTTGCTGCCCGAAAAAAAACATTCTCACGCAAACCTTGAGACGAGGTGTACAAGAAAAAGTACCAAGACAGCAAAACGTAGTGTCGCCAGGAACCTCACACATACAAGGATCTATGAACTTCACGCTTCAAAACTTTTCAACCTCTTCTCATTTTTTAAGTGTTTCCTTAAGCAGGCCTTATTGAATATCTTCTGAAGTTTTGACCTACCAGCGAAAGGCAGCCCTCCTGCTTTGCCTTCATGGCTGATGATATATTATTTGTGGGCTCCACGCGTCCTTTTACTGAGCAAGTATTTTTAAGTGGCAGTTCGTTAAGAATAAGATCAGCTCAGAATAGGCCTGTGTGTGCTGGCGATGTTTTCGAAATCAGAATTTTCAACCCTTATGTAACTCCTACGGGGATTAATTGAAACGTGCAAATATGCAAGTATATACATAAATATTTTTCCATACACCCACTGTTCTTTAACAAAGATGGGTTGGAAATGTACCACTTATCTTCTCTAAGCTTTAGTGGGGAACACCTCGAAGTATTGATATATATTCAAATTTATTGCCTACTTGGCTTCGTTTTATTACGTCCTCGTATAAGTACGTCGTTTGATGTCTCTGACAGAATTCTTTGAATTTTCGAGCAGGATCTTGTGGCAAAACACGTACATGTTTTAACAAGCATCCTTTGGTATCTTCTTTTACTACCTGTTTCTTTGTGATAAAAGTACCCACCACAGGCCCTTAAGTATTACAAACCATTTTTTACTAATACTTGGACAGGCGGACTAATAATGTTATATCCTGAAAAGTGAATGTTGAATACTCTTATTTTAATGTCAATTGCATACGTGTGTTTCCGGTCAATTTCCCCTTCACTTCCGTATACTTGCAATTATTCTGCAGGAAACCTTTGTTCAATAGAAATTGGAATACTCCTCCTCAACCCAAGAACCCCCCACGCCATTTCTCTAACCGTTCCTTTAATATTTGTATAGTCCAGGGTTCGATAAAAACTCGCTATGTGAGCTTGGTGTATGTAAAAAAGATACTTTTGTTTTCTTTTGAATGAGTTGAATGGCCATGTTATTTTGTCAATTGTTCTTCAGTACTTTCGGAACTGTTCCGCTTGGTTCAATCTATTTAATTGCTCGCAAGCATAGAAATAATCAAAGACAAAAAAAGAAAAAAAAAACCGTTCTCATCTTGCTACTCGGCCTGAGTCTTTTCGTACTGTGCATTCTATGAAATTATCTAGCGTGTCGAAAAAATTCGAAGCAGACGTTTTCTTCCTCTAAATACGTCTCATAGTTCAACGAACGTTGCATGACTATAGCCGCTAAATTGTTCACTTTGAAGTTAATTGCCAATCAATAGCAATCAATACTGAAATCTCCTGCTTTCATCGGCTTTTTTCTACACGCAGTATGTGGAACGGCATTGCAATTGAAAATTCCTGTAAACAGATACTTAAACTCTTTAGGGTAAGGAATTCTAATCAGGCGTGATGACGGGCAAGGAATCGTGTTATGTAATATAGCGTTGTAGAATTGTGAAATAACAACTAGGAATCACAAATTACAAATTGTGCAAAGAGTGGGTCATGGAGTGCTTCCCACCGGATTCAAATGTGCTCAGCCACATTGTCACCCACCGTGGAGCATCAGTGATGTGCACACAATGCCTTACATATGTGTAGCGTGTGCCTCGCTTATCCGCAGAAATACGAATAATAGTATAGCTCATGCTCACTTACTTATAAAAAATTATTAATAATGCATAGTGTGTTATTTGCATGTTCAATTGTGTTGGTAGCCCCAAGAAAGTATAAAATGATGGTTTGACGGTGCTAGTCAAGGCATGAATAATGACACAATCCCGTCGCGTACGTCATCAAACGCTTCCCGCCAGACAGTGGCACATACCCACGGGCGAGTATGTGCCACTGGTATGCGGGTATGTGCCACAGGTGATTTGCACTTAGTATCTACCCAGGAACGATGAGAACACACATGGGCGATTCTAACGCGTGAGCTTTAGGCTATGCCCGACATCGCTAGCGTCGACCCTACTAAGGCATAGAATAAATGTCAGTGTTAAGAAAAACCTGACATAGGCAGCGTTGACCCGTCGACGAATGCAAATAATATATTTCAGGGTCCCAACAGGAATTGAACCCAAGCATTCTGCATGGCAGTCAAGCATTCTACTACAGAGCTACGCCATGTCTCGATACTACTTTTTAAATAGACGCCAATCTTCATGAAACGTTAATAGTGCTTGCAGTGGTGCTTACCCAATTTTATAAACATTACACATTTACTCCTTTGATACAGCCGTAACGGTCAGGTTAACGTAAAGTGTGGTTAAGTCCCTGGCGCTGAAGTAGATTTATGTAGCAGTGTCTTGGGCCAGCGTCTTTTCAAGCATTTGCGCTTCATATCAGCTTCTGGTATTGCTAATAGGCATGTTCCAGTTGACATAGTTGCACAAGTACAACCAACTGGTTATATAAACATCTGCAACTCTACAGCATATGTCTGTCCTCGGAACATTTGTACATATATTTGGCGTCATTTCATGATGTATAGATCAATCAAAAAATTGCAACACGGTCACCTCCCCTCCGCATGCTTTGCATAACGTCGATACCCAGGTACGTGGTATCCGCCGAATCATTTTTATCACCCCTCTCGGTAACTCCTGATGTTCCTTAGAGTAACAGAATAAATTAAAATGTCTATATGGTATTCCCTGGTATTCCGTGACGCCGAGTTGTGCGAACACGGCGTCACGTGTTCGCACAACTCGACCGGAAGGATTGTTCCAGGAACAACCACGCTAGCTCACGCGACGTCATTCGTATGAAATATGATCACGGACCTTTTCTACAGAAGACATTAGCGCGGTATTCGCCTTCCATCGAAATTTAAGTCTCTTAGATGCAAGTGTCTGGAGCTGAAACGGAAGCTGTGGTGCAGGAGAGCTCGAGGAAAGGTGAGTGAACACGAAGCTTCATGAAAAAAAAAAAAAAAGAAATGCCATCGCTGCACATACTCGGCAGTATTAGCCTTGCTCGACGAGAATGAAGTGTTGCTTAAAGAACGTTCGTTCGTACGAGAAACCCAATAGCTTCTATATTCCGGAAGCGAAGCTAAGTAATGCAGTGGTATACAAAAGAAACCGAATACGCAGAAATAGAGTACGTGGTCTAATGGCACCCTGGGTACCCGACACGGCGCTATACAATGATGGTAAAGTGGCTCTCTCTTCTTAGTGTAGCCAGGGCGTCATAGTACGTGTGCCTAGCTGGCCAAATATTTTCATAATGGCAAAGCTGGCTTTATTGAGTTTATAACTTCCTCATTGGTCGAACGCTACCATTTTATTCTTTCTTTCGTGATCAAATGGAGAAGCTGTGTAAGGCTATGCAAAGGAACGCTAACTAGAAAGGATAATAGACACTGTATAAAAGAATACATCCACACTATTTCCTCCGTACTAATCAACAATGAGTTTTTCAAAAAGTACATGCAAAGCACGAGAACAGGCGCTTTAATTAAGGGTTGCCCACGGTACGCTTCAATTTCCCTACGAGTGTAACATAGGTCCTTGTGTGATACGAGTATTCTCATTAACTTTTAATCAAATATCGACCCGTTCGCAAAAACCCTTAACTAAGGAAGCCAACACCTATTATGTTACGTAATTGTGATTCCGTTTAGAGGACTTTGTCGCTTGTAAAGCGTGCTCTATGCATAGCTTTGCGGTAACAGGAGAATACTACCCAGTACGTTGTATGTGCAATGCATCGGAACAGCTTCTTCGCCCATACGTGCGAATGATCTGTCTTAATTTTAGCTCCCAAATGTTCACTACTTCTATAAGTCGAACGCTGTTAATAACTATTTCCAATACATTATGTGTATTTATTTATTTACCGACAATTAGTAAAACACGTGCCACATCAACCGTGTATTAGTGAATATATTACAATTCGAATAGCCTGTGTGTTCTCTGTAAAATGTGCTCTGCGCAATACTTTGCGGTAACAGAAGAAGATAGCAAAAAGTAACACATGGAACTTTTGACAAATCACGAACATATTTCGCAGGAGGTGTTCATGGGGCCTCTTTTTGCAAAATCTTAAAGCTAAGAAATTTTCCTCGCTGTAAGTAACCACTTATTAACCAATCGTCCCACGTATTTATGAACAAACATTTCAGCAGATTCCAAGCTTTGTGGGAATCAAATACATGCAAAGCAGTCTTTGGGTGGTGGCCTACGCTGTATTTATTCGCTTTGTTCTAAGCGCTACGGCTGGTTCAACGTGTTGTGTTTGTGCAAACGAGGTGCTTGCTAGCCTATTATGGGCTATCAAGGAACGTCATCTGGTATTTTAAGGTACCTCGGGACTTAGGGTATTCCCACCTCTCCAGTGAAACTACAGAAATCAGTTTTCGACATTAATCACAATGAATGGTGCAATACGGTGTGAGAATTTCATATCATAGGCGGTGTTCTGCGTATTCCTTCTGGTTCGAGCAACGCTTGAATATAGCTTGCCTATTCATTGAAGTAGACATCTAATGTTTATGAAATTTGAACAGCGGGGCTGTTAGACCAGCCATAAAATTCCACAAATCACACGTTTCGTAAGAATGAATGCTATACGAACATGTGGAGAAAAGGTTACTGTGGTTAATTTTATACTGAATGAGATGTTAAAAAATAACGCTAAATATTTGCGCAGATGTTTTACTGACAGGTATACGTTGAACAGTGAATTATTTTGTATAAAACCACTTGTTTACAGTTTCGTAACGATACACACAAACATGGGTATTCCCAACACCCATTGTAGTAAGCTGACACATAGTGCTTGAGTCAATGGTAGCATTGGATACTGTCACGTAGACCAACTTAAGTAGATGGCGCTTAACTACAAATGACCTTGATCAGAAGGGAGGCCAGTATTTTAGCAGCACATACATAAGGTTTATAAAATTAGATATCGAGCATTGCAAAACCATAATTGATGTTTCACCAACAGTACGCCTGCATAAGGTATTTTTCCAAGGCAGCCTCAAACCCTGGAGTGGCACTATGGTACCATGTTCATAACCAAGGGAGGGGGGGGGGCAAATTCTTCATATTTCACTTTCTTCACCCGTAATACGGATGAAGGTGTGTGTTTTACATGGGGACAATGTTGATGCTTTTTTTATAAAAGTCGCAGACCGTCCCGCGTTCTCGATTCTCTCTTTCTTTCAATATTACTGGCCTGTACTCTTGTCAAATGAAGATTCAATGATTCTTCGAGTGGATGTAATTAAAGCTGGCACAAACAAGGCATGCTTAGAAAAATGTCCCCACATTTCGGAAGGGAATCGTGAAGAAATGCGAATGAATTTTTTGCGCCGAGAGAGCGTACCGTTGCCGTCAGAAATTCGCCTTCGCCGACTTCTGCCATCGCCTTGAGAAGCGCACAGCGAGCGAATGGTCGGAAGGGAGCCGCACGCCTCACTCTATCGCACAGGAGAGTGGTGCGTAGAGAGGAGAGAGAGCGAACAGCGATAGAAGGAGCGGCAAAGCACCGCATCTTTCGTTGTGCGTGATGGCCAGAATGTCAGCGTCTTATTAACGCAAACGCTAGACAAACGCTGGCAGCATAAACGCTACAAACACGTTCCAACTCACTGCATCGAGGTGGGTGCACGTCACGTTCAAGTCTAAAAGGTGAGCGATCTGGTTTTAGGGGCGAGGATAAGCGCGCGCACTCGCATATGTTGCTAACAGCTGCCGATGCCGAAACGGGGCAGAGTTTGGGCTCCGGTTGCTGGGGGCACTCGCGCCCGCAGCTATTGCTACACTCTAAGGCAAAAGGGTGTTAAAAGGGTGTGTGGTCACTATAAGGACTAACGACACCGGGTCTAATAGTTAGTCCCCACAAACGAGCTCATGAGACTAACATTTAGTCCTCACATTTACACTTTATAGAGCAACTGTTAATCCCCACATTTACAACTTACCGGCCAACCGTTAGTCCTCACAGTTGCACCTGGCCGGATGAAGGGTTGATCCACTCAAATTCCCCAATCAGATGAATTTTTTCGTCCCCAGTTCAAACATTGTTTTTTTGTTTATTTATACTTTTCGCCTGTTTTCTGCGCAAAAATTGCGCAGAAAAGAACACGCCAAAAAGTAGTTAGCCCCCTATGTGTAACTGCTTTCGCAGTCCGGCAACAACGAAAGACAAAAGTGCGACATCAAAATCTTTTATTTTTCTACATACGCATGAAGTTTCTCCATTCTTTTAAGTGAATTCATGGTGAAGTGTACAAGTCCAGTCTCCTTGTCCAATCTTGTTCACTGCTTTGGGAGCTCCTCCGACGGAAGCGATAGATGACAAACATTGCAGACGCCAGCGCACGCAGCCTTCTGCCTGTTGTGTTCCCACGGCTGCACGTACAATAATATAGTAAAAATAGTAAGATACACGTGACAGAAGGTTAAGATGCATGAATTTGACAAGTACGTGCTCGTTAATATAAAATCAAGCATTAAAATATAACACACAAATAACTTTACCTTCACATCTCGCACAGTCCTTCTGAAGCTGCTCTGACGAAAGAGATGGATGACGGGCATCGCAGACGCCAGCGTACACAGTCTTCAGCGCGGTGTGTGCCCACGGCTGCACAATAAGTATGTAAAATAGGGAGTCACACATGACAGAGGATGAATACAAATGCATATGAGAAACACGTGCAAGGTGAAATGAAAACATACGTGAGATTTGACATGTAAATAATTTCACCGTGATGTCACACATCGTCGACCCGCCGTGGTGGTCTAGTGGCTAAGGTACTCGGTAGCTGACCCGCAGGTCGCTGAATCGAATCCCGGCTGCGGCGGCTGCATTTCCGATGGAGGCGGAAATGTTCTAGGCCCGTGTGCTCAGATTTAGGTGCACGTTAAAGAACCCCAGGTGGTCTAAATTTCTGGAGCCTTCCACTACGGCGTCTCTCATAATCATATGGTGGTTTTGGGACGTTAAACCCCACAAATCAATCAATCAGTCACACATCGTCAAAGACTCATTTCGATCCACGTAGCGCAACAGCTTAGGAGCGGCGGCTGCAGCCACAACTCCACGAACCACCATGCCGCTAAGAAGTCGGTGAGTCCTAAGCGAGCAATGACGTTCAACTCGAGCAAGCGAACGTGAGACGAAACATGGCACTGCACGCGGAGTGTCTGCCGCCAACGAACTTCGAACAGGAGAGCGAGTGTACGCTTGGCCGCCGCCACGAACAGCGCCGAGCTGGTTTGGAGCTAGCGCTTAAGAAATCGACGGTAATGCCGCCCTTTTCCGCAAACTCGAGCGAGTGCAGCGCGCAGACGCGAGTTCACCGGCGCGGCCAATGGACGGCGCCGAGCTGCTTGCGCCCGACTGACGGAAAAGCCAACTGTAATGGCGACTAATTTTCAGTGAGTTCCGACGCTAGCGAAACCCCCGCCAGCCCGTGGTGGTGCCCTTGCGCGCGACATACTCCAACCAAGCTCTTTACGAGAACCCGCAACGTGTTTTCGACGACTCCCAGCAAAGCGACGGGGTCTCATCCCAATATCGTCAGGCCGGAGCTCATCGCGGCGGCGAAGACAGGCGAGCACTCGATGAGCGAGCGTACAGGAGGCTGATGGCAATGGCGGCCAATTTCCAGGCGGTCACAAAGCACAGGCGAACTGCAGACGCCGAAGCTGACCTTCGCGATGCATTTCGTGCGTGCAATATACAACACGACCGAGCCCGTTGCCGGCAAGCGCGATCCGTATCGCACATGCCACAAGTAGAGTAGAATAAGGAATGATAACCTACTTGCCTTATAATCCAGCGCTGTTTTCTGCCCTGAGTCGGACTGAAGTATATATCCGATAGGCCTGTCGTCTTCTCGGCCGCCATATTGGCCTCCCCAACTGTTGCTGTCGTGTGTTGGTCGTGACTATCTTGAAGCCAGAGATATACAGCTTGGCGTGGTGACGTGTCGAGACTTGCTGCAGACTTCATTGGTGCAGCGAAATGCAAAAGCAGCAGCCCACACTCATCCAAGCGTACACACAAGCACCACGTCGTAATTCTTAGATCGCCGAATCCAGACGGCCGTGGTCGAGCACTCCGAGTGCGACGCAACGCGAACAGTCACCGGCAAACTACGGGGAAAGACTGAGCCAGCAGAGGAGGTGAAGGAGGGCTGGCCACCTTGGAAACGGTTTTCGCGCTGCCTGCAATCTCCGGGTTGTTCACCCCTTTGGAGCGTGTTTGGAGACTAAGTGGTTACGCGCGGCACGCTTTCCTCTGTGGTTGCTCCTCAACGGTCTATCCGTTCATCGCAGGTCGCGAAATCGAATCCCGGCCGTGGCAGCCACAATACCGATGGAGGCGAAAATGCTTGAGGGCCATGTGCTCCGATTTAGGTGCATGTTGAAACACCCAATGTGGTCGAAATTTATGGTGCCTAGGAGTAAAACCCCAACAATGATTATTTATCAGAGTATTGTAATAGTTTTAGGTTGAGCACAGTCGCTTCCCGCTGGACAGAGGTTATTTACATTGCGTCATAATTTATCAGTTGTTCTAGGTGCTTTAATTTTCAGTTTTGAGTCACCTTTTGCTCCTCATTTTTCTTCTTGACACCTCAGTCTTCTCATTATACTCCCGTCTTGTATCATTGTATTTTCTGGGTCGGCTTAGTTAACAATGGCCACGGTACGCACGTACTTATTCTTATCGGGGAGAGCAAGAAAGGCTCAAACGAACATGCATTCGAATGGGAAGCGTTTGAATGTGCCACTGCTGCATTTCACTCGATCTTCCACTTGCTTTCAAGCAGTGCTCACAACATCTTTCAAATGCGTGTCATTTTTTTTGCCTACGGTAAGCACTTTTGGCGTCTATCTATCTATCTATCTATCTATCTATCTATCTATCTATCTATCTATCTATCTATCTATCTATCTATCTATCTATCTATCTATCTATCTATCTATCTATCTATCTATCTATCTATCTATCTATCTATCTATCTATCTATCTATCTATCTATCTATCTATCTATCTATCTATCTATCTATCTATCTATCTATCTATCTATCGAACCGGTCACGTCAGTGTGTTCTCGTGATCACACTCTTAGCTTGGCGCGAACCGAAATTAGTATGGGAAGGTAAAATAGCTTGACATATATGACGCTCTTGTCAAGACATGGAAATTGTCACAACCCCGTCATACACGTCATCACATAATTCCCGCCACATACCCCTGAGCAGGTATGTGTCACAACTCATTGAAACTTAGAATCTACCCAATAACGACAAGAAAACACAAGGGCGATTTTAACGCGCGAGCGTTAAGGAAAAGCTGACATCGTCAGCGCTCACCTGACAAATGCAAAGAATAAACGCGGGCCCCACCAGAAATCGAACCCCGGAATTCTGCATGGCAATGGAGTGTTATATTATAGAGCAATTCCAGGCCATTGTACACCCTATTATGGTCGTGAAAAATCAGTTGTGGTTGCAGTGCTGGCTACCTGATTTTCTAGAGCTTATACATATGTACTCTTTTCCTACAGCCGTCATGTCGGGTTAACTTCAATTGTAGTTGGATGCCGTGCGTTGAAGGTGATTTATGTAGCAGCGTCCTGAGCTGCTGTCGTCACGGCACCAGCGTTTCATATCAGCTCATCGCTTCCGAAGTTGCTAATAATCATGTTCCTGTTGGCATTGTCACACAAGTGCGAACTGGTTATATAAACATCTGAATTTGTTCAACAAGTCTATGCATACAACATTTATACATAAAAAAACGCCCCGCCACGGTGGTCTAGTGGCTAAAGTACTCGGCTGCTGATCCGCAGGTCGCGGGATCAAATCCCGGTTGTGGCGGCTGCATTTCCGATGGAGGCGGAAATGTTGCAGGCCCGTGTACTCATATTTGGGTGCACTTTAAAGAACCCCAGGTGGTCTAAATTTCCGGAGCCCTCCACTACGGCGTCTCTCATAATCATATGGTGGTTTAGGGACGTTAAACCCCACAAATCAATCATCAACATTTATACAAAGAGTTAACGTCAATTCATGACATGTCACTCAATTAAAGAAATTTCCACATGATCACCTTCCCTCCGCATGCTTCGCATGACGTCAAATCACAAGGTACGTTGGATCTGCCAAATTTTTTTTCTATATTGCCAACAAACATTACTGTGATTACTTTCGGATGCTGTTTTGGTCGTAAATAAGGTACGTATGTCGCAATTTTCAACTAATCTTTTATAACTCACGGATTTTGGCATCGTACTCGAAAAACTTCGCACTAGCAAGCGTAGGGATGGTCTGCAGAGATGCACCGGTTACGCTCGTATTTGCCTGCCTTGTTTTCCAATAAATAATGCTGTCTCAATCGGCGGCAAACCGCCTCTGGTATGATGGCCTTTATCGAGGTCACTTGTCATTCCACGTTACCACGTTTCATTGTTGCCTGGATTATGCACGCGTGTTCGTTGTTGTTACCTGTTGCCACTGATGTGCTGCTAAGGACAAGGATGCAGGTTGGAGTCCAGACACGGTTGAAGGAAACAGTTAAGGGGGAACATTCAGTGATAAGAAAGAAAGAAAGAAGGAAAGAAAAAATGAAAGAAAGAAGGAAGTAAAGAAAGAAAGAAGGTAAAAAAGAAAGAACAAAAGAAAGAGAGAAAGACAGATAGAAAAAAGAAAGGAAGCAAGTAAGGAAGAAAGAAAAAAGAAAGAAAGAAAGAAAGGAAGAAACAAAGAAAGAAAGAAAGAAAACGATGTGGTAGTTCAGGCAAGCAGACGCGAAGCGTCACTTGTCCCCCTTTTTTAGGGACGAAGCTCTTTATAGAGGCACCCGTTCGTCCCTAATAGCCAATGTAGTATGTAACAAGTATAACATTTTGACCTCCAACGTGGAGCCGGTGAGAGATTTTTTTTGTGCGTTGTTGTACAATAAAAAAATAGTGTTCAATGTACATGCCAATGGCTGCTAATGGAGATTGAGAGACAGGAGCATTTGTGTTTTAGTTAACGCGCACGCTGCAATCCACATTAGCAGCCTTTGGCATGTACATTGAGCACAATCTGTCAAGAAAGGGTTGCTACGTTATACTCGCTGAGTGTAACCTCCTTTGTTTTAGAAAGGTTTAGCGAGCGTTGAGCCGATGTGCCATGAATACAATAAACTAGTATATACTAAGAATGAACTCGAGGTGGTTAAAGGTGGGAAGTAGATACGAAGCGCAAGCCGTAAGAAAGTAAAAGCCGAATTGTCCTGTCTCTCATTTCCCATTAGTAGCCATCGGCATGTACATTGAGCCCTATCTGACAGGAAAAGATTGCTACGTTATACTCGCTGGGCGTAACCTCCTTGGTTTTAGAAAGGTTTAGCGAGCGTTGGGCCGAAGTGCCATGAATACAGCGAACTAGTGTATACCGTGAACTCGAGGTGTTTAAAGGTGGGAAGTAGACCCGAAGCGCAAGCCGTAAGAAAGTGTGCGTGTGCCGCCTATCGTTTAGTCCTTGGAATGTCCGCTGGATGGCGATGCTTCTATATGGGGAATATATGATGAAAAGATGCGAGATGGTGGTACTTTGAGTGTTGGGTAGACGGACGAACGGACACACAGACAGATGCTAGGATGGACGCATGATCGGACGCAGGGGCGGATGCATGGACGGATGCAGCGGTGGACGCATGAACAGACGCACGCACGGACGGGTGGATGGACGCAAAGACGGTCATACAGACGGACGCATGGACGGACGGAAGCAAGAACGAATGGGCGGACGAATGCTTCAATCCACTCTCTCTCATTCACTCCGTGGAAATGCTGCCAAAGTTTTTTTATACTAGGAGACCCCGTAAATTCTTTCCTCTCCTTGCTTGCTCGCTGCGGATTTCACGCAATATAGCTGTCGTCGTCATGGTCGGTGTTGCTGTTGTTGT
Organism: Rhipicephalus microplus; assembly: GCF_013339725.1. NCBI lineage: Eukaryota > Metazoa > Arthropoda > Arachnida > Ixodida > Ixodidae > Rhipicephalus > Rhipicephalus microplus. Next base: position 72,157 of record NW_023610178.1, read on the forward strand.
TGTTTTTCCTCACACACTTGGCACAACCCACTTCTGTGGTTAGGCCATGAATCGGATGGTGACCCCACCCGCTTGCGGGCACATTGCGTTAGCTTCCCTTCGTGTTTTAAAACAGCGAGCTTCTGTCAACTGGTCATAATGTTAAAGCGACCGCACAACCAAAGCAGCAACATCCGACGTACTTGCTGCCCTCACAGCAAATGACCTCGAATCTTGCCTCAGGCTGCCCGCTGCGGGCCTGAAAGAGAAGGCCTCTACGAAAAACAGTGTGGCTGTACTTAAAGTGGCTAGCCATGCGTACAATTGAAGTTGAAAAAAAAGAAAGTTTCGTTGAAAGCAATGACCAAACCTATCTGCGTGTTTGGTAGTCTGGCTAAGCCGACATGATTTATGCATTAGGCGGGCGCACGTCAACCCGTGGTCTTTTATTATGGTCACTTTTTAATAGAGCAGCTGGAACGAGAGAACGATCGCTCAACGCGAAAACACTGCGTGGTAGTTGGCGGGTGGGGACAGGTGGGGTGGTAGGGAATTCGAGCCATGTGGCAGCTGCCGTTGTGCAGGGTGCGCGTACACTCTCAGGTTGCACGCGCTTGTCCTGGCTTACATGCCATGCTTAGGTGGGCGTCTTCTCATGCGGAAGAGAACTTGGTCATCGTATGCATAGTGTCTACGTTAATTACGTGGCTTTGCAATTGCCCATTGTTGGTAGAGGGAGGACAAAAGAGTGAGGCGGGTATTTATTTTCTCAGATTCGTTTTGTAATTTTTGTTGCGAAGAGAGAAAAAATCATAAATAAAGAAAACAGAACATCACGTAAACTTGAAGGCATCAGTAACAGATTATAGCTCGACAGGCCATAGAGTGTAAACATCACTACTTAATTTTTGCTTTTTTTGGTGGGAAGGGTGGCGGGAGGAGGTATAGATACATGCAACAGTAACCAGGTGAATGAATAGCGTGAAAAGAATATTGCCATTTGGGCCTCATAACTCCCAAGCACAGAAAAAGTTTGCGCGTTTACTCGAAGTCATTTAAGCGAACGCTTCTCACATGCAAAAAGAGCCTGCTACGACGGGCCTCAAACGGGATTGTATTTTGGTGGATTTAATGTTTCAGAATCAAGATATGAATATGAGGTACGCCGTAGGGAAGGGCTCCGAAATTTTCGGCCACCTGTTATTTTTTAACTTGTACCTACATCTAGTAATCGAGCCTCTAGCATTCTTGCCTCCGTCAGAAATGCGGCCAAGAATTCGATTCAGAAAACTTCGGGCCAGCAGTTGAGCAGCTTGGCCACAAAGCAGCGAAGGTCTTCAATAAAAAGGGAACTCACGGTGCCTAAGGTTGCAGCGTTGGTGAAGGGACATTAAAGCTACAGCACTTTCGTTTATGGAAGTTATGCTATTGTTCAATAAATTGAAATTGTCAACCATAATGTGGTGTCCATAAACACTTCAGAATATAAAGCTCCATAATCGCACATTAGTGGGCAAGCTGGTGCTATTGTATATGAGAACTGCAGTGGATAGTGCTTATACTGTAGCATGGGAACATTGGGTAGTACGTAAAGTTACCTACGTTTCGTTCTGTCGGCTCAGTCTGACCGGCCGATGCTTTGCTGCAAGATGAAGTTTCCGAAGTTTTGTTAAGCTACTTAGTCCAACTTCACCTCACCTGACAAATGCAAATCAGCTCGCGAATTACACAACAATCCTTATATAGGAAACAAAGTCAAAACACAACAGGAAATAAAGCCACGAGTGCGTTCGATGTCGCAAGCATGAAGACAAGGCAATAGCAATGTACTACACATCACTCTCGTGGTGGCTGGACAGATGCATCGCCACAGTTCCTAATTTAGTAACGGGATGAGATTAGAAAGAAAGAAAGAAAGAAAGAAGAAAGAAAGAAAGAAAGAAAGAAAGAAGAAAGAAAGAAAGAAAAAAAAAAGAAAGAAGGAATAAAGAAAGAAAACACGATACCATGGCTTGCATAACTTCAGTGTAGTAACCCGTAATGAACTGGCAGCAATTTCCGCGTGTTCTATGAGTGATAGAAGGCGAGGCGATGATACATCGAGTCGACACACTCGACATATAGTGTTTCAAGCATAAAAAGATAGCAGATGTAGCCGTCATTTTACCGACACAGCTTTTTTTCTTTCTCTGTGCTTTGAAAATGGATAGCGTTTGAAACCGTAATATTACCCACAATACGAAAACTGTGGAATAGGGCTCGTTATATATATCCCGCCTTCTTGTATTCGGGCTCCATCAATGTGCGATGGCTCTGCTCACAAGGACGGTGCCTTAAGTACCAAGTTGACATTGCACAAAGGCAAACCCCTCCACGTGTACCCGCAGCCACTGCCCTTACGCAGTGTTGCTTTTAACTTCAAGTTATGCATACCATGTGCTTAAATTTACATTCGTGCGGGGTTGTTTTATTTGCATTTATTTTCCTTCTTGCTTTCAGAAACGGTGTTTCGTCTAGTCTTAAGCATCTCGAGTTTTGGGTCGTCTTTCTGAATGGCCTTCTCCAGCTCTGTCTTTATTACCTTTGTTATTTCCTTGTCCTAAAGAAAGTCATCCTCAAAATTGGAACTCTGCGTTATTTTGTGTTTGTATGAAAGACAAAGAGTCCCAACAAATAACTCTTTACGGGCGAACCTGGTAGACTTGTACAGCATTCTTTATTTGTGGCTTTATTTGGCTGAGAGAAGCTAAGAGCCGCCGGCATCCTGATTCAGCTTCCTTACAATATCTTGGTGGTGCCAGCCAATACGGCTCCTCCAACTGACCCACCCCCCTCCTTTATCACGCAATTTTCTCCTTCCCTCTGTCATAATGTGTCTATAGCTCCTTCATTTTGTGCAATGAATAATTTATAGAACTTCAGAACACTGCCCAGAATGATTCGTGAAAATTTCTTCTTGGCCAATGCAGGTCCCAAAATTCAGCTTTGTAGACCCGTTTTATAGTAAACTTTGACAGTTTACTCTGCATTATGGTTCCCATGTAAATTAACGAGATCAAAATCAAAATATTGAATCAGAAAGATTCCTTATTGATAAGAACATAGAAAAAGTAAACTTCAATAAAGTTGATTGACTTGGTGATCTCGTCTTTGTGTCCAGAGGTAGAAGTAATCATTCATTCAGCATGTCTTGGCTGGCCAGTTCATTCGGATCACCAGTTGTCGCCGTTTTACCTCATCAGTACTTTAAGTAGACCATATAAATGTTCCTCAAATGATGCTCAATTCACTGGCACTTCTGCGACAATGTTTCACTTCAGAATACCCACAGACAAATTAGTGAGTAATGCGTTATTCTAGAGACAGGACACCTGTACTCGTGCAGTGTTATGCGTATACAAGGGCGTTTTAGTGTGTAACTCGTGCTATAATGCGGTATATGAGAATGAACCTGTTTGCTGCTTTCGTGGTTGCACAGCCGCCTTCATGCGATGCGTTTGCTGAAGTGGTTACTACTTTCTTCTGCCTGATCGGTAGTGTTCCATGGCCTTTCTGGAATGCTTTGGGGCGCACATCAGAGCACAACTGCTTGTGGAAATTCTCTGCTGCTACGCCCAGGGGTTACATCACTAGCCTGTATGTTCTTCGCTGCAAGAAAATGGTTTCGCGGTAGCCACACTATATTAAGGGCGAAACTCCTTAAGGCGTGGTCTGTGCGTCCCCTGTATGTAGCCACTCTCGTTTAGTTCTTGCAGTGCTCAGTAGATGGCGGTACGTGTAGCTGATGATGAAAAGATGCAAGATATTATAAACTAGGTGGCGGTACTTGTAGTTGATGATCAAAGATGCGAGATCTTATAAAATAGGAATAATGTCACATATGGCGCGTGTCATTGGTGGAGGGCAATCATTCTATTTAGTGCGGCTACGTACGCTAGAGGGAGCGTTGTAATAAAATCGAGTGGGCAAAATGTACGGAGGATTCGTAGTTTATTACCTCCGGATCTTCACCCACTCATCATCATTCACTTCGTGGATATGACGGCACTTTTTTTTTGTGTCTGATGCGCCGTGTAACTTCGCCAAGTGGCGAACCTGACATGCGAGTCCTTTCCTAAAAATTTCCAATTTCTTGCAGCTGGGGAGTCTGCAAAGGAAGTTAGACCTGGTTGTAACGAACACTGATATTGTGAATTCTTGGTTGGAGCGAACTGATTCTGAAATTTGGCTGTTTGCGCACAATTTCAGTGAAATTTATTATTTTGATAAGCCCGAAGGGTGAGAACATATCAGCCACATTCTTATATGCTATCGACAATGTAACTTTTGTTACTGAGAAAATAGTTACAGGAAAATACAGTTTTATTGAAAGGCAGTGCGGTGTACAGAAACCTACGCCGTCTACTACATTCTACCGTAAGGTTAAGTAGCGCTGTTTCTATCGTGGACAAGATGGATAAGAAGGGCACGTCAGTCGCTATCCTTCCTATGCCTCTGGTCCATGTTATAAACTGCGCTACTTAACGCTACGGTCAAGTGATTAATCACCAACTAGCCCAGTTATCAACTTTATTGTACTACAGTCTACTTTGCATATTGGATGAGACTGATGACATAAAGGAACTGGGAGCAGGAGAGCTTGAAAAGGAACAATAAAATGTAACAAAAATATATTGCTATAGAAGTTTCAAGTGAGATAATTGTGATTGTTTTGATGTGAACAAAATAAAATTTGTCAAATAAGCAGCAACATGAAGCACGAAGATAAAAGAAAAGGTTCGTGGGGGCTATACGTGCCCATGTACACTTTCCGCGAGGTACATTCTCGGCTGCGACTGGGGAAGTGGGAACAACGGGCACTTGGTCGGGTTCGCAAAGATGAGTCACGTTCCAACGAGGGTAACGCCAGTTCTTCATATCTGGCGCTGGCACTCGAGCGTTGCCTTCTCGACCCTTTCAGCGGAGAAGCCCGCACAATGCCGCAGTGCCTTAGCAGAGGAACGCTCAACTTCCCCGCCTTTCCATATCAGCCCGATATTTCGACTGATCGGGTACGCCGCAAAGATCACGAGGTGCGGGGCTGTTGGCACGAAAGGGACTCTTTTCTGTGCCATTCTCAGCCCTCGGCAGACGAGCGTGCTTAATCATAGGCCTTCACAGCCATTCAGGTTTTTTTTTCTTTACGGCACACAACGAAGAGTCAACATTTACCCTAGCGAAACACAGAATGCACCCTGAATCACGCTTCACCGTTTTTGACGCGTAATCGACCTCGCTACTGTTGTCGCTGTGAGTTCGGATTATCTTAATTGATGTCAATGTCACACACCTATCTGATTGAAAGTGCTGGCTCACACATATGCGTTCTCGGCAGTTGTGCATGTAGAGTATGTTGATCCCCAATTCTGCCAGTGTTGTCGCTTAGGCACAGATTAAGGCCAAAATCGCACCCTAGTCGGTGCTGATGACTGAGGCACAAAAACATTTCGTGAAACAGGAGAAGCAGAAGAGAAGAAAGAACAGCGTCACTACCCACTGTTTGATGACAGTCAAAGAAACACGCAAGAAACGAAGACAATGCCGCTCATGCGTGCACAGCAACGAAACGACGAACAGCGTCGTGTTAAAGGCACTAAGTTACCTAAACACTGTGTTTCTGTGGAGTACAACATAATAGTTGTATCACTGATACAATTAGGCTCTATCCTTTTGAAAAAGATAGCTTTGAAGAGCTCTCTAGCTGTTTGTTCGTTACTCCTACCAAGAATCACCGTTTGCTCAAACCATGGCACACATCCGCAGGCTTTACACTAGACTAGAAGATGCGCATGATCACTTTTGTCTACCAAACTATAGGCATGTCCCCTCAGTCTGTCATTATTTCAACGTCTTTTTTTATCAACACAGAACTTGCCGCAGCTTAAGGGTGTCCCATATTCCACTTCTAGTGCGCAGCGCCTAAAAAAGATTATGTGCTGCTTCTGGTAGCCCCTTCGCTCATCGCTTGTGATACGCAGGCACAATTGAGCCAGCTTGTTGGGAGCTGGAAAAAAAAAAAACGACCGGTACGCCGTAACGGGTAACCACGTTATTCAGGTTATGGCTCACACGGTGTACATAAAGGACTACCTCTGGCTTAACCCACTCCCTCTCCTTCGGGCGCGCATTTGCATTAGCAGCGCTGCCTTTCACCCTCTGCGGCAGGTATTCCACCCCAGAACTAACTACAGACTGAGGGTAGCAGGCCTTCGAAAGTCATTGAAGCTGAAGCAAAAAGATAGCCTGTATAACATGTCCACATGATCTGCTTAGCGCCAACTCCAAGCAAAGCAGAGTGATCCCGCACTTCACAGTCTTTGAATGCGTTGAGTCGTACAACGGCAATTCTTTCTTATTACGTGGCAGGTACGCACAGCATACATGACCGCCCAATATCGTCAGGTTAGGGTCCAAAAACTGCAAAGAGCTATATTTTGGAAGTTCATCAATGAACGTGAGCCCCTTAGCGTTTGCCCTAGTCCTTGAGCTGAAATAAAAATGAATTGAATTGAATCGAATCGAACTGCTACCGCCGCGACCCTCCATGTACTGTGTGATGAAGTGCACGTTAAAGAACACTAGATTGTATTAGTTTCCCGAGATCTCCATTATATGGCTTGCCCCATAACGATATAACAATATTAACCCCTAAAACTCAAGTTATTATTACTAATAAATATAGGACATGTATGTCTGCTTTAGGGCGGTACTTTAGTACTTACCATGCATCAACAAGGTGTAGTTGGCACGAGGATAGGAAATTAGGGCATGTGGAAACAGTCGGACGTGTCATTAGGGCCGAACAAGCGTAACTTTCGGGGTGCACTGGGGCACAGGGCTCGGCAGCTGCCACCAGCTATCCAAAAGTTCACCTTGAAAACTGGTGATGTCTCGATCACTGTTTGTGAGGGAAGGTTCTTGGTGCAAGTTATTCACCAAGTTACGCGCTGAAAACTTGTGTCACCCGACTCAATGCACGGTTGTAACTGTATGCAAGCTTTCATCATCGTTTCGTTCAACAATGAATGCAAGTTTTAATTGTGGCCCTGGTGTGAACAGGGACGTGGTAGCGAAGGCGATAAAATTTCATTCGAAGCTGAGAGCGATGAGAATAAAAAATACGTTCTAGAAGTGGCACGGGTAGTCTAGCATAGTACAACGAATTACGAGTTGTTTTCTGATAACGGTAATAGCTCCCACTCGCACGCTGGCACGACTCATCAGCGCTTCGCGATTATGTAGGTAATGCGTGACTGTTCGATGTATCAATACTCAACGTAGTAGCAACTGCTGGATTAAGCTAGACTTGCATACAACATGCATGGTCTACGCATTGTGAACAACTTTGTACATATTATCGCTATTGCATGGGATAACCCGTGGGACTTGCAGTCTGCCATGAATGTTATTGCTGGTTTAGTAGAGCCTGATTCGGTTCGACAAGAATGTCCGCATTGAAGACCTTATTATTATTATTATTCAGGAACTCATAGAAAGTGAGTTTAGAAAGTACGTAATTAACACAGCGATTATTGTCCTTTTTCAGATCGTGAGTGTAGGTCACATAAAAAAACAATTTTTTCTCAGGTTGAATAAACGTCGCTGTCCAATTATCCCGATTACTGATGAGGTGTTAACTTGATGTGTGCTCGAACCTGTACATTGAAAATTGCATTTTTCAGCACGAAATGTCCTATTTTACCGTAAATATGGCAATGCGAGTGTGTTGCCAGGCTTGTAGCAGCAGCAACTCCCGACAGGAAGTTTTTCTCGTTTCTTTCAATCACGATGCGTCAAAAGTCTGTTAACCTATATATACTGTAGAAATGTACGAGTCCATGCAAATGATATTCAGCGTGAATATTCTTATCCTCAACCTTTTTTTGTGTGTGTGGCTTGTTTCTCTATCCAATTTGCCAAAGAAGCATGTTTATTTTTATCGGATTCTCTTTCTCTCTAACGCGCTCTCACCTCAGAAAAAAGAAAAAAATTTGCAGCATATTCACGGAGTGAATGATGGAAAGTGGGGCGAAGCATTCGTCCGTCCATTCGTTCTTGCTTCTGTCCGTCCATGCATCCGTCTGTGTGACCGTCCATGCGTCCATCCGCCCGTCCATGCGTGAGTCTGTTCGTGCGTCGATCCCTGCGTTCCTTCATGCGTCCATCCATGCATCTGTCTGTGTCTCCGTTCGTCCATATATTCAACACTCCAAGTATCACCATCTCGCATCTTTTCATCATATATTCCCCATATAGAAGCACCGCCATCCAGCGGACATTCCAAGGACTAAACGAGAGGTGGCACACGCACACTTTTTTACGGCTTGCGCTTTGGGTATACTTACCATCTTTAACCACCTTTAACCACCTCGAGTTCATGGTATATACTAGTTCACTGTATTCATGGCACTGCGGCCCAACGCTCGCTAAACCTTTCTAAAACCAAGCAGGTTACGCCCAGCGAGTATAACGTAGCAACCTTTTTCTGTCAGTCAGTGCTCAGCGTACATGCCAATGGCTGCTAATGGGAAATGAGAGACAGGAGAATTCGGCTTTTACTTTCTTACGGCTTACGCTTCGTATCTACTTCCCACCTTTAACCACCTCGAGTTCATTCATGGCATATACTAGTTCATTGTATTCATTGCACTGCAGCTAAACGCTCGCTAAACCTTTCTAAAACTAAGGTGGTTACACCCAGCGAGTATATCGTAGCAACGCTTTCTTGTCACATAGTGCTCAATGTATATGCTAATAAGGATCGCAGCGTGCGCGTTACCTAAAAGCCGAATGTTTTTGTCTCTCATTCCCCGTTATCTGCCATTAGCATGTACTTTGAGCACCGTTTTTTATTGTTCAACAACGCACAGAAGAAATGTTTCACCGGCACCACGTTGGAGGTCAAATATTATAAGCGTTACATACTACCGTCTACGAGGGATGAACCGGTGCCGCTACAAAAAGCTTCGCCCCTAAAACGCTTCAAAGAAAGGCAGCTGCGAAATCCTCGGAAAGCAATAGGTAAATGGAGAGGTAGCTAGGCGAGGACTCCCAGAAATGGCTTTAATCAGTGTCACCACCTAATTCAACTTAGACTGAGCTGAAACCTCGGATGTTTGGCAGCAAAGCTCGGCCTGTTGTATATCGCGATTTTCTCTCTGTCTTTTTTTTAATGCGAAAAGCCATGCGATTCCACCCGTATATTTCTTCCTGGTTTCCCTCTTTATAGAGCCTTTTTACTGAGAAATCGCGCTTTAACTGAAAAATGAAGATAACCATTTGAAAGAACGAAAGTATAAAATCAAAGAACGCCAAATAATGGAATCTATGGAAGAGAGAAAGGTGCAAGTTTAACATCAACTCGCATTTACGCAAAAGCCTTACATTGTCTTTAAAAAAATAAAAATAAAGTGAGCACAAAGACGCAGGGAAAGCCGTGAAATGCAAGTATGTAAGAAATGAAGAAATCGTTGGTGTAAATGCCACATACAAGTGAATGCTGGTGAAATTCTTGTTTGCTCAGTTGAGCTGTTATGCCGTCGCATTCAAACGATGGTATTTCTGCTGCTTCCATTTGAATTCGACGCAAGCAGTCACTGCTTTTTCCTCTCACCTTGAACGTTCTCCTTTCTGGCGAGTTGTTTTCGTTACACGAAGGGGCACCTCGAACGTAGCACGAGTGAGATAGGGGCCTCAGGCACGAGTGCCAAAAATGCCGGCCATTCGGAGGAGGGGCGGGTGGATGAGATCGAGGTCTGTGACACTCCTACGTGTCACCAAATCTTCGCGGGGACCGATGCATCAATGAAGCAGACCATGAACGAGCACGCCTGACATAAGTCATTTCGACTTGCCTTCGAGTTTGACCAAGTTGCTTTTCTCGGTTCTACGGCCTATCGAAATAGTTTTACTCGTAACCTATGCAACACGAGTATTGTAACAGAGGAAGAATGTACCAATTTCACAACCTATATTTAATGACATCCACTTAATGATAGCGCTTGCAATGGGGTCGTTTCAATATAGGCAGGAAATTTGTCACGAGTTTGTGACTTGAATTCTGCATGCTGACGAGGCGCCTGGAATATTTACACAGCGCCGAGCCACCCCAGACTCTGCAATAGAGGACGCGATAGAGGATCCGGACCCTTGCCACTCGGGAATCTTTAAGTACTGAATGGAATATAGACGAAGCTATCCTGGACAGCAGGGCGAACTGATCACTTCGGAAGTGACTGTGCTGAGAAGAGTATAGACGAACACGTGTATGGATCTGCACTCTCTCCATCTGACCTACTCCACGGCATATAGCGATTTGAATTTTGTCATTATTTATAAGAGACTCGGTGCTTCTTTTAGAGTGTGTAGCATAGAAATCCCTTTATCTATTTTGGAAAAAAAATATAGCTTCATATTCGCAGTGACGCGGAAAGCGATAAAGGCAAAAGTACATATTCATACCGGCTCGAATTGCTGTGCCTGACTAAAATGAAAAAGATGGCATAATTTTCAGATTGATGACACTCAGTAAGACGACGTCAAATTGCAGTTAAAACAACGAGTGCTTGTGAAAGGCTTGATGTGAAAGTTTTATGTCAACACCTTGCCGGGGCCCTGCGTCCGCTGACGTAAGCAATTTCGGATGCAAAATAAACAGTTCTGCCTACACCGCCTCCTGGAAAAGCACTGCGGTGAAAAAGTCGAATAGAGGCAAATACAATGCCCTAAAACCTCTTATGCAATTTCCTTTGTTTGTATTCGCTGTTGGTTCTTTAGACGCTAGCGTTCCCCTGTGTCTTTTTGGGGAGCGTGAAACGCCGTCGAGTATTTGCAGAACAGAGGCGTTTGATTCGAAGTGACTGCTGCAGAGCAGGATGGCAACGGTGACGGCTTGCTGTTTGTGCATTCAGAATGCGCTGACACTCCGTGCCAGTGAGAATTCAGTGATTCAGCAGTACGTTTGTGCCTGCAAAGAAAAGAGCCATTCCTCTTTCCACTTGTTTCTGACTCATTCGCGAAGCTTAGTTGCGTGTACACAAATTCCAAGTCAGGAACAGAGCAGACGTGGTTCTAAATATAGGCCTGAAAAAGAGAAGGCAGGAAAGCAGAACGACTTTTAAAAGTTGTTGCACTTTCCCGAGATAAAAACACGCCTTTCTTGAGAGATTGAAGTCAACGGACAAGATAGAAAGGACAAGGCTTTTAGTGCCTTGATAAATCCTCAGCTAACCTTGGCAAAATTGTTTTTGGAACGGTAGAACTGATTGAGCCTCACGAAATGGTGAAAAACTAGGTACGAAAAAATTCCCTAAAACTGATTGTTTCGTGCATTCTGTCAACACTTCTTTTTGCATTTTTAAGCAGTGTGTTTTTATTAAATGGAGGTTCCTCATAGTATTCATTTAGTACGGTGAGAAATTCAGTAAACCACATTGTTGTATTAATTTTTCTGCAAAAAACAATTGATAAATGCTTTTGGTATCTTTGGCGAACTCTCCATAAACTGTACTTTTCGCTAATATTTTATTTTTGCATGTGTGCGAAACGAAGGCAGTAAACCAGAATCCTGAACCAGGCGAAAATTTCACCTCGTTCTACGTTGAAGCGCCTGTAGCACCCTAAGGTGTTCCCAGAACAAAAATCTTCAGATAAACGCATAAGATTGAAAATCATAACGACTTTGATGAAGTAAACTTTATTCGAAGTAATTTTTATTTTAGCGCAGAAAAACATTTCTGAAGTTTTGTCTTACTATTGCACTATTTTGCTATGTATACAATACAAACCAAATGACTTCATATAAACGGTTTCAAGATTTCAAGCGTTAGAATCAATAAACTTCCGGTCATCTCATTTACCAGATTCTAACGTAGAAACGTAAAGCCTGTTTTCAACTTTTTGTCAAGGGTAAAGAATGTACCTCTTTACTTTCTCCAATAAAAGAAACGTGCGTAGAGTTCACAAAAATCTTCCATAATTTTTATGTAGTTCAAAAAAACTTTTATACGAATATATTTTGCCAAATAAGATCAAAAAATTGTTGAGAATCAGCGGGCTATCTTCTAAATCTTTTCTTGCCCACCTATTAAGGTACATCGGTGGACAAACCCGGATGTGATCAAAGGCCTTTGTTTGTAAAAAGTAAAAAGATCTATACCGCAGTCACAGCGCGCTCTATTCAGTTCCTTTGGTTAGTACTTTATTTTGAATGCTACATACAGAAGGAACTATGAAGAGAGGTTAAATTATAAGAATGAGATTTTCTTAGGTGTCACCATGTCCCCAACAATGCGTCGCCTCACTTATTCCACTGGACCACATTTTAAGTAGCAGCCGACAACTACGCCACGAAAGTGGGATGTTGTGATCCTATAACAGCCGGAGAAAAGTGCACGTTACCAGACTGACAAACCCTACTTCAACTAAAATCTACTGCCTGCAACCACTCAAATGAAGCTGTGCAAAATGGCTTCGCATATTCCGTCCGTAGGATCGCGGACGACGTACGAAAGCATGAATGCATTGTGCGGGGTCACTTGGTGCGCCTTTCCTTGCGGGTCACATATGTGAACCTCGTGCGGATTTGCTATAAATGACCACGCTCTCACGTTTTTTTCTTCACTTTACGTTAATAATAAGACACAGTTTTTATACCTACTGATTTTCATACCCGCATGCAATAAGTAACGCGATTCGGTGATGGGCATGTAGGAGCACCTAAGCTAATCGCATTGTTATATTTCTACTTCCGTATAGTATCACCCCAATGTGTGGTATACAAACCCAACTACTGACAAGAAGAGCTTACAGTCATGCACTCCGACTGAACTACCACTACTTTTTATGCAGAAAATTCAGTTGGCTTGTAATAACTCCATAGAAAAATAATGCAATGGTGTGGCAAAACTCAAAACATCTTTTTCTCCACCACAACACAAATTACTTCAAATAAACTTTCTGTGAACATGCAGTTATAATTTTTAATAGTATAAGTTCTTCTACAGATTTTGTCTTGTACTGCCGTGGGGTGCTACAGACGTCTCAATACGGTGAAAAGTGGCGTTGATTGATTCATACGTGAGGTTGAACGTCTCAACTAAAACTGGCGTTTGTGCCAAGTTTAAGGTTTTATTTTAGAGCCTGTGCGCCACATACAGGTAAAAAAAATATTAGGAAATAGCACGCTTTTTGGAGAGCCTGATGAAAGTAGTTTAGAAATTTCATGAACAGCCGCATTTTTATAGATCGCCGAAATTCAAGGAATTTTACCTTTTCACTAAGAAGTGAAAAATGATGCTACCGTAAGGCATTCTTCTGCAATAAATGAACAATTTTCGAAAAATGCTAAAGAAAGCATGCGTTTGAAAAATGCATGAAACGAAAATTAAAAACATTTTTTTATCTGGCTTTCCACAATTTCGTGATCCTGCAATCGGGTCACACGTGCAAGAAAGTTTACAACCTTAATTTATTCTTTAAATATCCTAGAATTCGTGCTTATGTGGGTGCACTTTTTAAATTTTTTGAGGGGAATTGAATTTTCTCGAGCGCCATGGTTGGCATAGTCGACATGGAATGACGCATGTTCGATATTCTTTTTTTACAGTATTTTCCTTGGCTGCTCTAGCAACGAAGGCACTTGTGCCTGTCTGTTATTAGATAAGTATAACGGAAATATTGTCGCCCCAGTGAGCGCAAGAAGAAGGTTTATGACCTCCGGACAAGTTGTTAGGTGAAAAAATATCAGTGCCCTAAAACAAGGTCATCCTACTCAGTAATGAGAATCGGTCCGAGTAAATTGAGTTACTTTCTCCGCAAGGGAGAAGCAATGACGTCGATTGCAACACATTAAAGTGCTATATGGGTTAACCAGCACCTAAGTTCCTTAGCACCTAACCTGACGTACCTAAGCAAAACGCTGGCGTAACTAAGCACGACAGCTGTATAAAGCCAACCTACGTTCATGCTGTTCATCACTTCTTCTCCTCTATTGAGAGGGGATGCCAGCATGCGTAAATACATAAGCGTTCTGCTTATGCTGGTTAAGATAAGACAGCCGCGTCTCAGCAGTGGGCGGAGCCATGCACCGCTCCATAGGCTTTTGTGAGCGATGAACGACAGCCGGTGCGTTTCTTAACCGCTAGAAAAGAAATAAACATATTATATTTAAACAGCAAACTGAGGTTATTCTAGAGGTCTAACTGGCCCAAGCGCCTCGCTTGGCCTGGTCCAGAGTTGCCCGCTGGCTTGCCAGGTCCTGCCGGGTGAGTCGCTCCTCCCACGACCTTTCCCGTTCGGTTCCTGTGTTGAGGGATAGGTTTCACACTGCTCGTCTTATTCGGAGAGCTCAAGTGATGTGCGGGATTGTCGGTGTGTCGCCGAACTAAGGGCAGCACCGTTAGCTCAATAGAACTTGTTGCAGGGCTAGTTCTTTATTCGTCATATTGTAAGATATTAGTGAAACCTTGACTCGGACATTAACCTGAGTAACACCTATGACACTCAGCGCCTACTACCAATTGTTTATTGCTCCTAAATGGCTTTCTTATATGCGTACGAAAAATGCGCAAAGGCAAAAATGAACAGAGCAGCGCATGTGGAAGTCATTTCATGCGCGATGTATATAGAGCCTCCACACAACAAGAAAAAAGTAAAAATAAAACAAAAACAAAAAGGAAGTACAAAAGGAGATAAACCAGCTAGAATCACTTAATGCTTGCCTCTAGAAAAGATATTTGCTGTTGATGTAATATCAAACATGGCTTGCTAGCTGACACAGATATTTTTACTTTTTTTTTTCAATAAAACATGCTTCCAACAGCATACGTGCAGATAAATTCAATCTTCTCTCTAGAACCTGCGTATCTGCGAATCGGCAATATGTGCCACAAGATGTGCGTACTTAGCCCCGCCACGGTGGTCTAGTGGCTAAGGTGCTCGGCTGCCAACCCTCAGGTCATGGGATCGAAACCCGGCTGCGGCGGCTGCATTTTCGATGGAGGCGTAAACGTTGTAGGCCCGTGTGCTCAGATTTGAGTGCACGTTAAAGAGCCCCAGGTGGCGGAAATTTCCGGAGCCCTCCACTACGGCGTCTCTCATAATCATATGGTGGTTTGAGGACGTTAAACCCTACATACCATCAAGATGTTCGTACTTATTTTCGTTTTTCTTAACCTTTAGCGAATGCTCCCTAAGCCGGCCATTTAGGCATCTCTCCGTTATGTCGATGAACACGTTTCCGCAGCTCACACGTTTTAAAAGACTCATAGGAAAGTACGATGCGCGGGGTGATTTTATCAGCTGAGACATTCTACAGGATATCGCGGAAGCGCCCAGAGTGTGAATTTTATTGGCATCGCAACAGAAACCACGAAGATTTAGTGCGGGTGATTTCAAGGCTCGTTATAGTAATTATCTTCAATGCAGAATTCGAAATTGCACACTACGCTGCTGAAAGCTTCATTTCCATTCCGCCAATGCTTGGTTCTTTTTCGGTAGCTTGTCACTGATCGCAAGCTTCTCCTTTCATGCAGTGACAAGCTATTTTTTTCAGCTTCTACCAAAAAAAAACAAAAAAAAACTTTTATCGGAGCTTTTGGAATGAATACCAGCACCGGCTTCTAACATGCATCCATCAGCCCATCCGTGCGTGCGTCTGTTCGTGCGTCCGTGCCTGCGTTCGTCCATGCAGCCGCCCCTGCGTCCGTTCATGCGTCCATCCATGCATCTGTCTGTGTCCGTTCATCCATCTATTCAACACTCCAAGTACCACCATCTCGCATCTTTTCATCATATATTCCCCATATAGAAGCACTGCCATCCAGCGAACATTCCAAGGAATAAACGAGAGATGGCACACGCACACTTTCTTATGGCTTGCGCTTCGGGTCCACTTCACACCTTTAATCACCTCGAGTTCATGGTATATACTAGTTTACTGTATTCTTGGCACTGCGGCCGAACGCTCGCTAAACCTTTCGAAAACCAGGGAGGTTACCCCCAGCGAGTATGACGTGGCAAACGTTTTCAGTCAGATAGTACTCAATGTACATGCTAATGGCTGCTAATGGGAAATGAGAGGCGGAGAATTCGGCTTTTACTTTCTCACGGCTTGCGCTTCGTATCTACTTCCCATTTTCACCCACCTCGAGTTCCTTCATGGTATATACAAGTTCATTGTATTCATGGCACTGCGGCTCAACGCTCGCTAAACCTTTCTAAAGCTAAGGAGGTTACACCCAGCGAGTATAACGTAGCAACCTTTTCTTGTCAGATAGTGCTCAATGTACATGCCAATGGCTGCTAATGGTCATCGCAGCCTGCGCGTTAACTAAAAGCCGTATGCTCCTGTCTCTCATTGCCCATTAGCAGCCATTGACATGTACATTGAGCACTATTTTTATTGTTCAACAACGCACAGAAGAAGTCTCTCACCGGCACCACCTTGGAGGTGAAAATGTTATACTTGTTACATACCACGGGGGACGAACGGGTGCTGCTATAGAAAGCTTCGCCCCTAAAAATGAATGTAAGCCGATGAGCCATCATTGCGATAGCAGAATATCATCCACGAACCGTTGCTACTAGAAAATAATAACAATAATAATAATATTAATAATATAATAATAATAATACAAGACAGTGCGAATGCATTCTTTGCGCCAATGTTGTTTGTCAGGGTGTTTAATCGGTTCTGAGTGGTTCGTTGTGAGACTACTGAGGACTACTGAGCTTACTCAGTAGTTTGTCAACACGTCGAAGCAACACGAGAGCTGTTCCCGCGAAATAACCCGTGTTGCCTTCTCCTTGAACTTAATTTCCAATCGTTCGCAAACATAAGCTCCAGGTGTAAAAAAAAGAATCAAAACTTCAAATATTGGCTCCAGGTGTAAAAAATAATTAAAACATCAGCTTATTAGAAACTCGACCAATCGCAGCAATTTTCATGTGCCAACGCTGAGAAGAAAGCGTGATGAAACGCACTTGATTACGCCTACTGCAAAAATATCACACAGGTAACGCAGCAGAAGAGAGATACGGATGGTTCCGTGACGCGAATGTCTCTCGGCGATGTCTTTCCCGCAATGTCACCCTTTTGCAAGCCCGATAACGAAGCGCGGAGATTCAAAACGATTCGTCTCTACGTCTGTCGAAATAGATCTCTCCTTTGTACCGTCCCTTCTGATGTCATGTCTTTACCCTTTAACCAGCCTTTATATGTTCTCTGCAGTTTTTCTTCGCAGAGTTCTTCATTCATGGACAAACATCATAAGGTCTCGTTATCGGTCAGCTACTCTTTTGGAATCAAAGAGAGTATTTGCACTAGAAAATGCTGAAAGAAGAGCCGTTTTTATATCATAAGTATTCTTGTGTACATCAATATAGTTACGGATGAAAGTAACTTGACATCCAAACAAGAATAAATGTGAATAGGAGACACAGAGTGGGGTAGATGGAAGGAAAGGTATATTTCGCTTGAAGCAACAGTAGTATTTTTACGTTTTGTGAAGAATCCGCAATACTATCCCACCGCAGTATATTGCCTCAACAGTCACTTTTGTGAAGCGCTTTTTTACCATATCTTTATCGTCCACGAAGAAAGTAAACTTCTTTGCCGTACTGAACTATCCGCTCTTCTATAAGAGCAGGAATGTTTCTTTGTCTAATAAAAAAACGTGCGTTAGAAGATAAGACATAGGGAATGAAAGCATTCACTTTCGACTCTTGAATAATTTATGAGACCGAACGAAGCATACGCGTGATGCACAATGAGAGGTCGCGAGAAGCTCTTCGTGTTATTACACGCTTCACCTCTTCTGAATGGAGGTCCTCAAAATTCAGAGCGAGGTTTAAGAAACGCCCAAGCATCCTGTCGCTAGCCCTAACAACTATAAATAACCAATAAAAATGTGCAGTGTTTCATAGAACAAAATTTTTTGGTTTTTTCTGGTTGAAGGACTACTGAACGTGAACAGCAAGAGAAATGTTCAGTAAATTCAAATACGGAGGAGGAGGAATAAACTTTATTATAAGAAACCAGCACGTTTAGGTGGCCGGACCTAGGCCTCCCATGAAGGAACGTCAAGGGCTTGCTTTGACGCCGCCTCTCGGACGAGCTGGGTAACCGAGGTTTGGTCGTAAAAAGCGGGGCTCTGCAGAGCCTCATAGAGCTTCGATGAAGGGGTCATGGCGGGAGACATTGTGAAAATTAAAATTGATGACATGGTCGATGTCGACGACGGGTTACAGAGACGATGAGGTAGTTGAGGTTGTCAGTTCACTAATGAAATGGGCAGGAAGATTCCGAGGTCTTATGCATTACACCCCGAGAACGTCACAGTACGTTGATCCCCATGCCAGCTCCAGGAATATTTTCAAGTTCACAGGCCCTAAGGTGAAGGGATGGCATGCAGGCATTCTGTGCAAGTGGTTGCAGATTACTGGCAGAGCTGACCCACAACGGCTGTCCCATATTCAAGTGGATTCCGGGTGGATTCAGAAGCAAGAAGCAAAAAATCGAATACTGCAAATACTGCAGGCTATAAAGACCTTTGGGGGTGAGGGACGGTGGAATTGTAGAATCTTGCTTGAGCTCGCGTTGGCAAACAGGGTTAGCGCGTAGTCCTACGTGACGTGGGTTGGCGTTTGAGCTGCACGTATACTGTAAGCGGGGCTGTGGTATTCTTGAGTGTCCAGCGTTGTACCAGAAGCAGCTGCTTGAACTAATTAATCATCTTGTTTTCATTATTAATTTCTTATTTTTTCAACTGCCCTATATTTAGGCCTAATATGTGTTTTCAGAGGTAAAGCTGAAGCTGAGTGTTAGTGAAGGTAGTCGTCACCAGAGAGACACTTGTGAATTTTAAATTAAAAGATATTGCTACGTAGCTGACGTATCAGCGGTGAAAAAGATGACAACGAGGAAGTGCTCTGTCGGTTGCGCGTGCTGCTTCCATCTTAGTCGACGCCATACGCATCATTTTGAATATAGATTTTACATAGACACACTTCGTGTCATTTTTACGTAACAATATAATGAAATGAGGAAAAAGCATGGAGGTTATCCGAAAATTGGAGCATCCGGTCAGCTTCCCTGCACTAAATAAAAGGGGAAGAAAGATGAGAAAGAAAGCGAAGAGGAAAGTTGACCCGCGAAAACGAAAAATGAGAGTGCGGGTGATATAGCCTATTCAATAGGCCACTACCACGCAAAAAGTTCAATAAGACCTTCACTTATTTTCCGTGCGAAGACAAATCATGTCGGCTATCGAGCATTTTAGTTAAGAATTTATTAGAGGTATGGGAGATAAATGGCGCTTGGAGGGTGATGGTTAAGATGAAGTCGGAAGAAAATTTGTAGCTCATTTAGGTTCAGACACCTTTGTTTTGTTTAGTTCTTTTATGCCCCCATGTCCTTTTCAAACGGGCTCCCTAGTGAGAAATCTGCTGTGGTTACTCTGCCTTTGCATCATTTGTCATTTTTCATGTTTACTTGTTTATTATCTTGATTAGTTTATCTGCAAGGTCACCTACTTGACAAATCGTTCAAGTGAATTTTCTTGGCTTGTTTGCAACTACATACCAAAGGTGCCTTTGCAGGTATGTGTAATCACTAATAATCTGTATATGAAGTATTGCGCCATGAAATAAATTTCCCGAAACACCCAATTGGTGGCCATTGTTTTACATCGTCAAATATATTTTGAGCAGCGGCTGTTTGTTACCCTGTCGTCAAGAAAGAAAATAAAACGTATGAAATGATAATCTCAAAGTCTTGCTTTCTGGACAATTACACCATGGTGAAAACATTATTAGTGTTGCTTCGTTTCTTTTTCATACCAAAGGCTAAACATTTTGCTGATAAAGCAAACCCTGATAAATTTCTTTGTGAATGCAGACACAGTCTGCAATATGCAGTGACAATCCTCCGGCCAGATATCTCTTCCGTTTCGATCCTCCGACGACAAGTGTTACCAGAAGTCAAGCCTCAAGCTTTAACAATAAGTGTACGCAACTACTTTGTGGTGATCCACTTGCTCACCACGCTAAGCCACGGCACCCTCTTAAGCCCTCTTTATACATGGCCGGCGATGTGGCTGGATTAGTGGCACATCCAATTAATCATGCTCTCGTATAATGCTTTGAACTTGTTTCTTGCTCCCATCAGCCGCATGAAATTGCACTGGTCTGAGATAACGGAACGATTCTCCCGTATTCGCAGCCGTATGGTGTAAGAGTGGGTGTTCAATTTCTTTGTCTATACACTCATATTTTCTTTCTCCCAGATTCAAACGCTTTTCTTATATTTTTATTTTATTTCTAAGTTGGTAAGTTTTCCACTTAATCAGCACACTTCTTTTTCTCAGTACCTTCCCTTTCGCGATCTCAATTTTTAATGCCTTTGTGCTTTTCCTTTTCCTTGCTTTGCACCACACGCGCTTCACATAGCTAAGTTCTGTGTGAACGAGAATCTGGAAAAAAAAGCAGGCGAGAAGGAGAAGCAGCCGGACCTGTAATTACGAGTGCTCTGCGAGGTGCGTGAATCTCATTAGTTCCTGCGCTTCACATTAAAAGTAATTAAACTGAATCTAGTCTTATCTGTCGCAAAAAAAGTAAGAGTGAAGCGTAGAAGGTCCGTGCCCACTTTATTTTGCGTGTTTGCGAGTACATCACCTTCTTTGTTCGATACTCTGTGCTTTCTGTGTATTTATTTGCTTACTAACCTAATAATTACGAAAACGACTAACATGGTATGCCAAGAAGCGAGGAGGGCCTTAAGAACTTTATTTGTCGGGCAGGCAGTCACAGAAACTGAAACGCGTATTTTGGCAGCACCCCATAAAGGCAAGGCGAAATGGGGAAGTGACCCTGGCAAATAAGCGGGACCAAAAAGGCGGTTTTACGACAAAAAGTTTCTTTCACTCCGAATATGCAGGATATGGCATGGAGCTTCTGAAACACGTATTCACGGTCACTGCAGGCTCTAAAATGAGCTCCAGTTGCTGCTCAATTGATGAGTGTAAGTGTAGCTTTGTTATCATTTGTTTATTTTATACGTGTGTGTTTGTGTGTGTTCGTGCGTGCGCGTGCGCGTGTGTGTGTGTGTGTGCGTGCGTGCGTGTGTGTGTGTGTGTGCGTGCACGCATGTGTGTGTGTGTGTGCCTGCGTGCGTGTGTGTGTATGTGTGTGTGTGCGTGCGCGTGTGTGTGTGCGTGCGTGCGTGCGTGTGTGTGTGTGCGCATGCGTGTGTGTGTGTGTGTGTGTGTGTGTGTGTGTGTGCGTGCGTGTGTGTGCGTGCGTGCGTGTGTGTGTGTGTGTGTGTGTGTGTGTGTGTGTGTGTGTGTGTGTGTGTGTGTGTGTGTGTGTGTGTGTGTGAGGCATGGTGAACGAAAATGGTTATCCTTTTTTACCTTTGCATGACCTCTGCGTAGCAGGTCACGCACGCTTTTGTGAAATTACCGACTTGCCGTGTCAGGAGGCTTGTTCTTGAGACTGAGTTGATGAAAATAGACATAACGCTGCACCCGCCATCTGGCAAAACTTTCTGTGCTGCTAATAAACGTGGTCATCATTATAAACATTGAAGCATGATTGAGCTTTGCCTCTTAAGAGAAAAACGCAACAGCGTATTTGTGTCCTCTTCACATCACCTTCTAAATCCTGGCTTTGCTTCTCAGTGGACTAAACAATGCCCCAAAGACAGGACCGACTGGGTGCCTGTAAATTGGCCCTTTCAAACTAACCTATACAACGCGTGCGGCAGGTGCTGTTGCGAAGGGCCCACGGCTGCTGGACCACACAGCGCTTCAAAACGCGAGAAACAGTGTTCATAACTTCAGCTGTGAAGGCGGGAAAGCATTGCGCTTCCCACTGGCATGTCTTGTGTGACGACGAAAGCTGAAATGAATATGTGACGACAGAAAATAGCGCAAAGAAACGGGGGCACAAGACGAGGACACACTGCACAGGCGCTATGTGCCGTGTGTCCTCGTGTTGTGTCTCCGTTTCTTTGCGCTATTTTCTGTCGTCACAATGCACCGACAAGCCCACATTTCGACAGGGAAATGAATAGTTTACACTACAGAAAGGCTCCCTGTAAGTGCTCGTTATTGACATGACGTGGTACTTCACTAGACCAATCCGAGGCGGGAACGTCGCCCCGTCCCCCGTTCACAAAAATCAGTGTTAATTGAGAACTAGTCAGACCTGTAATGTGCATTTGTGGAGCCGCGTACCTGGTAGAGCGACCGGCTCCCTTCATCGTAAGCTGAGAGGTCATGGGTTTATAAAAACTCATAGGGGTGAAGCTACTTCGGATCGGCGTTCCACACATCGACGTGCCACACATATTCATATGGATATCACAATACCATATGCACATTGTGATTTATAAGCAATTTGTATATACTGTACACACGTGTTTTCATGCCTTTGCATGATCGTGTGGGCAATGTACGGAGGTTAATGATCCCCGAAGCTTCGGCCGCTCATCATCATTCACTTCGTGTTATTGCTGCAATTTTTTTCCGGTTTCTCGTTGTCATCCTTTCATGTGCATATAACTGATGTCACATGCGTCACAGAAGTGACTTCAAAGAAGCCTTCGTTAGCCCTGACTTAAAATAATCTTTATAATTAAAAAAATCACAGCATATTCACGGAATGAATGATGATGAGTGGGGTGAAGCGCCCGTCCGTGCGTTCAGTGTCCAAGCGTCTGTGCGTCCGTTCATTCGTCCATCCGTTCAGCCGTCCCTCTTTCTGTCTGTCCGTCGATGAGTCCGTCTGTGTGTGCGTTCAGTCTGTCTGTCCGTGCATGCTTCCATGCATCCGTCTGTCCGTCTATCCGTCCCTGTTTCCGTCCGTCCGTTCTCCTGTCCATCGGTCTGTGCGTGAGTCTGTCCGTCCATCCTTGCTTCTGTCCATCCGTCTGTCCTTGAGTGCATAAAGAAAAAAAAACGCCAGGCCTGTGTGGAACCCGCTGCACAGTAACAACGAAAGCTAAAAGAGTGGTCTTTCAGAGCCTTTTTTTTTTAAAACAATCTTTGAGTAACTGCTAGAAGCACACTTGCTGGGTACTCACTACACCAGAAATTGTGGATACCCACTCGTAGAGCAAACTGCACAATTTCGGAGACGACGCTGTGCTTTTGAAAGTAAGATCATTGCTAAGTATCAACAGACATGTAATAAATGTCTTACTCATTCAATGCTTCTCAGTGGTTCGCGCAACAGTGTTGTAAAATCCAAATGTTTCTTTCGTGGAAAACCGGGTTCAAAGAGGTTGATTTTGGAGGAAGAAGAAGTGAATGGAAGAAGCCCGTAGCTTCATTTCGCTCTCTTAATTCAGTTATTATATTGAGTTCAGGATCTTTTTACAGTGTGTGTGGTGGGTGGACTGTCTCCAGAGTGGCAGCTAAACATCGGTGAGTCAGAGTTTCATTACGCATCGCGATCAGAATTGCCTCTTAGCGGGCCCGTGCCTCATAGCTGGCAAAGCCCGGGTATGGGGGACAACGAGATGCCGCTAGCGCCAAGCCGAGCACCCTTTATTCATCCCGCTCGACTTCAAGTTGCTGCAGGCTCAGCAACAATATCGACGTCCCATACAGAGAACAGCGAGGCCTCGCAGTGCAAAAAGAGGCGTACAGAGGAGGAAGAAGAGGTTGACAACGATGACGCTACATCGACGTATTCCCTTAATGACATGACACAGATGGATACAGAAGCACCCAAGGAAGACGAGGGAGCTTACACGGTGGTCACCCATCACAAGAACCGAGCTACGGGGGTACCGGTGGTGTGCAGACCAATCGCTGCCGAGGACTCCTTCTGGAAGGTGAATCCCAATCGCATAGCATCTGAGATAATCTCTGCTATCAATGAGAAAGTGACATCATCAAGAATCAACAGAGACGGAAGTTTTTGTGTTGGAGTACGGTCTTTGTACTCGGCAAACAAGTTGCTGCTGATCAAGAGTCTGGCTGAATTACCTGTACATGTGATGATACCTCAGTCTTACATGAAGACCCTAGCAAAGATAAGAGATGTTCCACTCGAATACAGTGATTATGACCTACTGGAATATCTTAAAGATGCTGGAGTAATCTCAGTCACACGACAAAAGAGATGGGTAAGAAATGAACATAGAAGTGCCACAATGCAGCGCATACGTAATGTAATACTCCAGTTTAGACATGACATGCCATTGCCAAAAAGAGTTGCTCTCGGCTTTACGGTTCACACTGTCGAGGAATACATTGAGCCGGCGGTAAGGTGTTACAACTGCCAGAGATATGGGCATAAGGCTAGGACGTGCAGGGGAACCAAGAGATGCAAGGTATGTGCGGGTGCACATGATTACAAAGAATGCACCTCGTAGCGTCAACCTAAGTGTGCCAACTGTGCTGGACCACATCCGGCGTCGTTCTCAGGCTGCCCTCGAAACCGTTTGGCATCAGCGGCACAAAGAGAGAGGATTGTAAAAGGGTACCATAAGATACAAAGAGGTCCAGCACCTAATGCGGATATAGTCGAAGATGTTCCTGCGGCACAAAGAAATGCAAAACAGTGGCGCCACGACTCTTAATCGGAAGTATTGAAGCGCTCAGCACCAAAACATCGCCTTGGCAAAGAAGTCCGCGCCCAGGAACATGCTGAAGTGGAACTTTCTGCCGGGCCAGACACAGCCAAGGAGCCACTGACTACCAAAGGGAAGGGTCACAGCAGCTTGCTGAGGAAAAATTCTTCAAGAAATGTGATCTCGGTGGAGACAGCCGGAAACGAGCAAGTCATTTTGCCAATAATCTTTGCGGCTTTCAAGGCGATTCTACGAACCCTGCCACAAGCAGGTTCTTTACCAGAAGTGAAATTGCTGCTAGATGTTGAGCATCTTCTTTTGTCGTAATCATGGCTACCGGACTATCTAACTGGTACAAAAGAAGTGCAATATTCCAGTGGAACTGCAACGGTTTGCAGAATAAGAGTGGAGATTTTCGGAAATTCGTCGCTCAGCACGGGTTTCCAATTTTGTGTATTTCCGAAACAAGAGTATCCACTAACTTTCGTTTGTCCAATTATGTGGTGTACCAAGCAGAACGTCCTGCTGAAAAAAGCAGAGTGATGTTGTGTGTGAGACGTGATATTCCGTCGACACTTGTGGCTACATCAAAAGTAGATGCGCCGGAATTCGTTAGATGCGAGTTGAATTTTGGTAACGTTACTGTAACTGTAGTTAGTGTTTACGTGCACCCTCAAGCAAACGTTTCATACGCAGAGTTGGCTGCAGTATGTAGATCTGACCATGATCCCATAATTATATGTGGTGATTTTAACGCGCACCATGAATTGTGGGGTAGTGAGCATTGTAGTTTAAGGGGAACTGCTATAGTAAAAATATGCGAAGATTATGGTTACATTATACTAAATGATGGTTCTCCGACGTTTCTACGGGGGCATAACTACTGCAGCGTACTAGACATTACTGTGTGCTCCTCTGAATTAGCGGCTGGAGCAGACTGGACTGCAGACGCTGACACAAGAGGCAGTGACCATTTGCCAGTATTCATATATCACCCAAAGTTGAAGAAAACAAAAAATAACCGCACAACAAGAATTGCAAATTGGGCAATCTTTCGAGAATTACAGAGACAAAATCTTGAACCTTGTTCTGACGCAGAAACTTATGCATCGAAAATAAAAAACTTTCTAACAAAAGCAACTCGTGCAGTACCCGTTCCAGATGGGTATTCGGGTGTGGACGCTGAGTATGAGAGGCTTCGGGCAATACGACGCCGATCTGAAAGAAGATATCGCAGGTCGGGCAATTTAGAAGATTTCAAGGTGGCACAGAGAGTACATTCTGCAATACGTAACCAACTGCAGAAGCTTTCAACCAAAAGGTGGCAAGATTTATGCGCCTCACTTTTTCTATTTACCTCGGCGCCTCAACTGTGGAACATGGTACGCGCCCTCCGACAGCCAGTAGTCCACTCGAGACCACTACAGGCTCTAGCGCTGTCTCGAGGAGTTAGCGAACGTGTGATTGCCGAAGAATTTTGCAATCTTATACTGAGAAATGGAGATACGGCCCAAACTAGTGAATATAAATCCTCAGCAGAATCAGCTTCGGCGGTTGTAACAAAGTTCTCTGCGATCATTTCATCAGATCTGGATGACAGCTTCACACCAGAGGAGCTCCAACATGTGCTGTCTTCAGTAAAACGAACAAGCTCACCAGGACCAGATGAAGTTACATACGCTGCTCTTGCTAGCTTGTGCAAGAAAGGAAAATTACACCTGTTGGACATCTATAATAAAAGTTGGCAAGAAGAAAAAGTTCCAGAAAGTTGGAAGATATCAAAAGTAGTACCGTTGCTGAAGCCAGGGAAGAGCCCTATGCAGTTGGACTCGTTTAGGCCGGTTAGTTTGACAAGTTGTTTTTCAAAAGTGAAGGAAAAAATGATCAATGAACGAATTTTATGGTGGTAAGACATGAAAAAACTACTACCAGAAAGCATAGCCGGCTTCAGAAGAGGTAGATGCACAATGGACTGCATTCTGGATTTGGTCACAGATGTGGAAAACCAACGAACGCAAGGAAACATCACTGTCGCTGTATTCCTTGATGTCCACCGAGCATACGACACAGTGAGTCACGTTCACGTTCTGGAAGGCCTGGCGTTACAGGGATTCAAGGGCAAGATACTGCGTTGGATCGCTGACTTCCTGAAGCACCGGAAAATTTTTGTACTTACGCAGGAGGGCCCAACGTCAGAACATGTCAACCAAGGAGTGCCACAGGGCAGCGTGCTAAGCCCTACTCTCTTTAATGCAGTCACGGCGCAGCTCCCGTATAATCTTCCACCTAACATCAGATGCTCAGTATATGCTGATGATATAAGTATATGGACGTCTGGTCCATCGTTTTTGGATGTACAACAAACTCTACAAGAAGTATTGGATTATGTAGACCATTTTCTAAAAAAAAAGAGGTATGACACTGAGTCTGGCTAAAACAGCCATACTTCCGTTTACATTAAAGAGACATGAAAATTTCCAGATTATTCTGCAAAATCAGCCTATTCAAATGGTTAAAACTCATAAATTCTTGGGAGTAATTTTAGACCGGAGACTAACATGGTCGCCTCATGTACAGTCCCTGGAACAAAAAGTGAATCAGGCCATTCGAATCCTCCAGCATCTCTGCGGGGCCAAATGGGGTGGTACTACAGAGTCGTTATTAGCCCTACATGTTGCCTGGATACGCCCCATCGTAACTTACTCACTGCCTCTGCTGCACGGACTCCCAGCCTCCACTGAAAGAAGACTTCACTTGTTATTGGCAAGGAGCTTGAGGGTATGTCTGGGTTTACCACGGTCAACTTCCAGTGCTTTAGTGTATGCGGAGGCTCGAGAGCCACCTTTGGCGGTACTCCGAACTAAAGAAACATCTCGAAATTTATTTAGAATTTTCACGCAACATGAAAGTCATTTTTTACCTAGCGCACTAACTCAAAGGACGGCAACGAGACTACAGGATACTATATCATCATTTCAAGCAGTAGTACCAGAATTTAAACAATGGAAACCTTCAAAACCACCTTGGACGTTGCCACTTCTCAACGTGATCCGTGAAATAGACGGCATAGAGAAGAAAGCAGACATGACACCTCTAGTAGTGGCACAGTTGGTACTTCATCAGCTTCATGTAACGCATAATAAAAAAAACGAAGATATATACAGACGGATCATGCACAGAAGAAGCGTCAGCCTGTGCGGTCTTTATACCCGAAATTCAGAAAAAGAAGATGTACAAATTATCGCACAAATCTTCATCGACGACAGCCGAATTGGTGGCTACCTTTGAAGCAGTTAAGCTTATCTGCGAGAATCCCGAGCCACGAAAATGGGTGATATGCACTGATAGCAAACCTGCTCTTCAGCTAATCAGAAATGTGAGATCACCTTACAAAAATGGTGAAATAGCACAATGTATCGCAGAAACTGTGGTATATGCCTCATCGCAGGGTCACAACATCGTATTCCAATGGATACCCAGCCACATTGGAGTAAAGGGAAATGAAGATGCTGATAGTCTCGCGAAGAAAGCATTGAAGGAAGGACGGGATTGCACAATCCCTATGTCTGGGGCGGATATTCAACATTTTATATCGCAAGGAGCTAACCATTGTTCGATGGAGAAGTGGTTTGAGAGCCCTAAATCAAAGGAAACGATACTTTATGAAGTCGATCCACACAGAAAATTTTCCATAGCGACAGACCTCCCACGGCACCTAGAGACATTGATCCACCGACTTAGATTGGAAGTAGCATACACAAACAGCTTCCTGCACAAGATACATCGATCCAACTCACCGGAATGCCATTGTGGTCATGCAGGAGAAAGTGTTCGCCATATTCTTTTGGAGTGCGTTAAATACGCGAATGAAAGAGAAAAATTAAAGAACAAATTAGCAAGTTTAGACAGACGGCCCCTCACAATAAAGAAACTACTTGGACCATGGCCTGAGATGCATCTCCAGAAAAAGGCAATAATCCTCCTGACAGACTTTTTAGTGGAGACCGGACTGGACAAACGCCTATGACTGACAGCCAGAGATGGGTATTATATAAAATGTGGTCATGTATAAACTGACACTAGAGTAGTAAGGTGTGCGTGTAAGTAGTCTATGACTGTGTGAACTGCGTGAAGAAAACTGTGTATTGGCATGGTATTTGAACTGGTTTCAGTGTCCTATTATGTTTTTTTTCTTTTTTTCTTTTCCGTATTGTTAAATTTTGGGTACCGTTCTGTATTATTATTTTCTTTTTCGCTGCAGAACTTTGTGATATGGAGTAGCCGAGGCAATAGGCACCTCAACCTCTCCACAGCAAATCAGTTAAAACAGAACAGAACAGAACAGAACAGAACCGGGTTCAAAGAACTGGCACGCCTGAAGATGAGGAGCAGAGTGCCTCGATGTCCATTTATTTCGGCGTAGATCCCAGATCCCCCGTCCCATGCGCATCCCTCGTCTTTCTCTTCCCTTCCTGCACCCTATGTCCACTGTTTTTAACACTCCCGGTCCACGAATCGCTGCGGGCGCATTTCTAGGAAACACAAATGTTGAATAGGCCGAGTTACAATTTTGCCATCTGCTAACTTCAGACGACATGCACGAACAATGCCATTGTGTCCCGTAATGTTCTTCAAAACGCGTGCGAGTTTCATACACATCTTGGGCAGAGCATCATCGTCCACTATATCACTATATTGCCTCACGCAATACTAGTAATTTCCCTCATTGGCCTATTATGAGAGCTATTTAGGAGTATTAAATATTATTTATACCAGGGATTCCAAAAGTTTTAGAAGCTCCGTACGGGAGCTGGGCACAACGTCTGCAGTTTGAAAGTCTGCGAGCACCGTCAATCGCTTGCCATGTAAGAAAATGGCAGGTGTTAAGACTTCTGGTTCCTCTGGTGTAGAATACAAGTACGTCAGCGGTGTACTTTTTGTGATCGCTTCAATTTCTGCAAAGACCCCGCTCATTTGACCACAATCTAGAAGAGACCTTCCTAGAGCTTTTCTCAAGTTGTCTTTCACTGACCTCACCATACGCTCCTAAAATCCGCCTACCAAGGAGTACGGTCAGCAGAGAATTGCCACGTGATGGTATGAACAGACAGATAATCGCCGACCTCACTTCCTCAAATAAGGTCATACACAGCACGAACTTCACGAGAAGCATGCTTTAAAAGTTCACATTTAAAGTACAAAGCATTGTCAGAATAAACCACTGAAGGGAATCCACGACGTGCAGTGAAACGCCAAAAGGCTTCCAAGAAACTGTCTGCTGTTGGGCGTAAAACAAGCTCTAGATGAACAGCGCGTACTACCGCGCACTTGAATAGCACCACGTACGATTTCGTCACCCAGAAGCGCTCTCGAAGTTCTGCGATGGTTGTTTGACTGTTGCGCGTAGAAGCTTCTGATGTAAGCCAGTGGCGATGAGTTCATTGGCAATGTGGTCACCGAGAAGCAGAATCAGGTGTTTCACGCCCTCGTGGTACTCGTTATTCCGAAGCCTTGCTTGTATTCTCAGCAATCCACCCTCTTCCACAAAAAATAGGTGCGAATCCCGAATTGTTGACCCTTTGGGTAGATCTTGCCCAACCTGGAGAATTGCCAACTCAAGGCCGAATCGTTGTTTTCGGGTAACGGTGTCTACTTGCGCATTTTCTTTCGCATCGTCTTCAACATCACTCAGATTGGGGGTCAAGTGTTTGAACCATTCTTCATCTTTTGCCAACCAAACTGGTCTTTTCCAGCAATTCTCCCTGTCTCTAACCTAATTTATTGGCGTGTCTCGTGAAACTATGCCACCGGTGTTTTCTTTTCAAGCGTAAAGCCGTTTGAACATTTCCGTACGATAAATGAGCAGGTCTGTTTGAAGAACCTTCAAAGGCGTGTACACTTTGCATCTTTGATTGCTCAACTCAATGTTTCCATTGAAAGCATTGCAAACTGTTTCAACGTGAGAGGATGGTACATCTGCACTAGTGGTCTCTAAGCTTTCTAGCTGCGAAAACTTTCTCAGATTAGAGCCTGCTCGTTCCTGTGTCTGTTCATCGTTCATACAGCAATCCGTCCGAAGTACACAAACGTTTGCTCTTGTGCGTAGATAAATGGTTTCATTGCTTAATGACCCTTGGAAAGTCCAACCCAGTGCTGTTTCAATGAAAAGGTGACCTTTGTGGTCGTCGTGCCAACTGACCTCTCTTCCAAAGACTTTCCACAAGTGGTCTGAGCCAATGAATAGGCTGATGCCTTGTTCTTGGGCTATGTGGGAAAAGAAAGTGCATCAGCCACTCGTTGGCCACGATACTGAAACCCTTTGATGAATTCATGACTTTGGGGTACCTCAACAATGGCTCCATAGATGTGTCTTATTATAGGGGCTTCAATGACATGCTTAACATCACCATGCTGGCTTTGCAAAGTTACTTGAACAAGTCTTCTACGTGTACATCGACCGCAATGTTTGGTTCCGAATACGTTGACGGTAATGTCGATTTCTCCCAGCACCTCTAGGTTCAATTTTCTGCAAACGTCTTCTTTGATAAAAGAGCGCTGGCTACCTTTATCCTGAATGTCTCTTATATAGCGGGAACCCTTTGCGCCATTTATCCATCCTCTGAATATTTGCAAATGTATTGTATCAAGGCTCCTATTGCTATTAGACACAGTGTACATGGAGGTACTGCTCGTAGCGTGTTGTGATGGTGTCATTCTTTGAAGAGCTTTACTAGCCTGTCTAGAGCACATCGAAGAAGCGTGCCTTCCATGACAATGTGAGCAGCTCACCTTCTGTCGACAGTTTCTTGCTCGATGTCCTTCTGTGGCACAGCTGAAGAAGCACCCAGTTGTCGACAGAAGACACTTTTTTTCCGAGTCAGCAAGTGATGCGTCGCTGTCCAGCGTTGAGTGTGACTTCTGTCAGAAAAGGCAAGCCTCCTCCTTCGTAACGGCACTGTTATAGAGGACTGCAGCTGATGGTGTCGGCTCATTCTCACGGCTGCCGAAAGTCTGCTGATCCCTGGTAGAAGTAACCCATCGCTGGTAGCTGGTGATCTCTCTGCACTCGACATCGATGCGTAGGTACTTGAGCAACTGTCAAAGTTCTTCTTCCGAGCTCGGCGGGTTGCCCCCAATTGACGCTTCAAGTCGCCGTCATCGTTGATACTCCACCATTAGGCCCTGTGGAATCGCTTTCATTAGCCAATCGCACAACATGGCAGAGTAGCAGGATTCCAAGACGCCGAGGTCTTCGAGCCCTCTTATGTTGACTTGAACGAATTGGTAAAGGCTTCAAAGGGCCCTAGCATTCGTCGACGTAGTGACGGGACGTAGAGTGCGAAGATTTTTGAGATGCCTCTGCTTAATCATGCGCACGTCTCCGAACTGCTCCTTAAATATAGAAACAGCGTCTTCATAACTGTTGTCGGTTGTGAGTATGCCTACAATAGCTTTCGCCGCAGGGCCGTCGGGAAGAGATCAGATGTAGTGAAACCGGTCGACGTTATTGAGACGCGGGTTCTCGTGTACGGAGTGTCGAAAGAGGTCCCGAAATGGTAGCCATTTCGTGGGGAAGCCATCGAATTTCATTACGTCTAGCTTAGGAAGCCTTGCTCTTGTGGCGGCGGAAATATCTGACCGGGCTGCTTGACGTGGCAGAGAAGAGTTGGTTGGCAACTCACCAATGGACCTGGCTGGCCCGTATGTTCGGACAGCCAGCTCCTAGATGTGATGTTGAAGGAGGCCAACGCTTTCTGTAGTTCGGTCCTCGTACTCTAGCATCGAGCCCATGTCCGCCAGCACCTCGTCATCCGTCATGTGAGCGTGAAGTGCTTCGTTATCCTTGGCGAGCTCGTCGGTGCTTTTCTCCAGGCGCTGAAAAGCGCTGCGAAGCCCCGACAAGTCATTGGAGGCTAAAAGCTCATCAATGGCATTGATAATCTTGGTGCTGTATCACCGTCTAGCTGCTCTCGTGTTTCGCAGGCGTTCCATGGTCCTCCTTGAAACCGGGTCGGGTTTCGGCACCAATGTAAAATCCGAAGACTTCTTTCGTGGAACACTGGGTTGAAAGGACTAATACGCCTGGAGATGAAAAGCAGAGCGTCTCTATGTCCGTTTATTGCGGCGTGGATGACGACGACGACGACGATGATGATGATGATGACAACAACGATGATGATAATGATGATTTTGATTATGATGATTTTGATGCTGATGATGATGATGATGATGATGAGGAGGAGGAGGAGGAGGAGGAGGAGGAGGAGGAGTCTTTAGCTATGCTGACACTCGCCCACAAAAGGAGATCGGCCAAGAACCGGGCAGCAGGATCATGAAGTGAGTTAGTTATGAGTCAGGCATTCAGGTAGTATCGTAGCCGGATATAATAATAACAATAGACTAACAAGGTAATCTTTTTGTTCCCATTATGTACGCACACACAGCAGAGCAAACCTCCCTGTGGCT
The DNA here is from genome assembly GCF_013339725.1 of Rhipicephalus microplus. Classification (NCBI taxonomy): domain Eukaryota; kingdom Metazoa; phylum Arthropoda; class Arachnida; order Ixodida; family Ixodidae; genus Rhipicephalus; species Rhipicephalus microplus. Next base: position 105,221 of record NW_023610178.1, read on the forward strand.
ATAACCTAATGTAATCCCTCCGAAGGATAAAATTACTGCCACGTTTATTTTTAAACCTAGCTTCTAAATTGGTCCGGCCAGCTATCTTTTTCTTTGATAATAATATCGGTGACAGAATAAAAAGAAATGATCTATTGATTTTAATTCCTTACAAAATATCTCAGAGCCCATGCAGAAGCCATGTCCCACGCGCAGCCCTCGTCTTTCTCTTCCTTTCCTGTGCCCTATGTCCACTGTTTTTAACAAGTGTACTGCAGAAAGTAACATAATCTTTTCCAAAAAGACATAAAGTAGTTCCAAAAGGAATTTGGTGTTTTTTACTTGCGTATATACCCGACTGAATTGTTGCACACATCAGTTAGTAAATTTTGCAGCAGTTAAAGGATTAACTTGCGCGTGCAAGTTAATCACTGGCCCGAATTGCCAGATGAACTGGCGTCTAGTAAACACCACTGGCCTACAACTAACAAACATGCCCTTAATTCAACCTCCCAGACGTGCTCTCTGCTATCGTGGTCGGAATAGTTGAAGAGAATACTAAATCTTAACCGTGCCAGCCCTCAATGCCTCGCATCTGTCGCAACGCTGTCACGTTTCTCTGGAACTCGGCTGATGTATTCCAGGCTTACACAATACGGAAAGTTCAGTGTAAATGAGTTCCCTCGAGAAGCGACCCGTGAAATAGACATTTGAATAACCGCGCACGTGCACCACCGAAGCGTGACACGCAAGCGAGCAAGTTCTTGTAGGCGAACTACTTAGGTCGCGCCTGCGAACTATTACGTCATTTGCCAGTCGAAGATTCACCGCACAACTTGCGAACCGTGAATATACTGGTTAACGTGCGTTTACAGCAGTAGTTCAATAGTTAGAATTGTCAATGCGAAAAGTGGGGCAGAGTTTTGTCAGCGCGCCAAGCGTCTCGACACGCTGTCTTACCCGAAGGAAATTTCTAAATCATTAGCGTTGTGAAGTAGACCCTGCAAGAGCCTCGCAGCACTTGCGTGTACGACTGACCATCAGTTGTTAGACGAGTTATACCATGCCTGATTATGGTGAGGTGCTCAATCTTATTACCTGGTCTGTGCATCGCATTATAAAAAGATCTCCCTGCAATAGACACGACGAATGAGACCAATAGACAATAAATAGAGGAAAAACTATATGATATTATTAGTTTGTAACTCCAGTGTGAGGATTATCATACCTATATGGAGAAACAATTAACGTTTACGTAATAACTCCATTTTTTTCTAGGTGATGCGAAACCACAACCTTCAAATTACACGTCCTTAGAACTCCAATAAATAGCCAACAATGCGAACGAAAGAGTGTCTTCGGTCGTAGTCTAATTCGAAGTTTATGAAATCAAATTGCAGCAATGAAAAAGGGGCTTTTTGTTTATGCAAATTCTATCCAATGTAGATCACAATAATTACACTATAGTTGAAAACAATGATTTAGGTTCCGTCCGCTTTACTTGGCCAAATTGTCTGTTGGCGTTGTTTCTTGCAAAATATTGCACCCCTCGAAAATAATTTTATGCTCGCGTTCGAGTTTCTTCTAAGTATTTCTTGTAGGCTCGCTGCGGGTATGTGATTGTGATAATGTAGCAGTGCTACGTATCCCGTCTGTATCGTCGAATTAGCTGAACGAATGCTATTCGATTGCTATTCAAATGCTAATTGTCTTTTTCTTTTAAGTCATTTTATTGACACTCCTCTGCCTCCCGCTTTTTGCTTCTTACGTGGGTTTAGACTGCCGCAGGTACAATTGCACGTTGGACAAACCAACGATATAGTGTGCTTACGGCATCATGGGACGTCACGGTATAGGCGTCAAAGTAGCGCAGTAATGACGTCACAAATTTTGAGATCTATGACACCCTGGCAATAGTATCACGGAAAGATAATGATGATCTTTTGCATCACTCCTGTTCACTCTTAAGGCGCCGACGGTTAATTTTTACGTCTGGTGAGAAGTCCAAGGCTTTCGTCGTAACAACGGGACCTATAGCACTTAGAGCGAACATGTGGCTCCTCCTAGCAGACAAGGCAGGCGGCTCGATGCGTGGTGTCCTTGGAGGCCAATTTGTTGAATGGGAAGTGGCCGGGTGAGCTTATTTCTGCAGGCGTTGAAGAACCGTCGTTGGCGTTAAAGAAGCTGAAATCATAGAACAACAAAAAGCGAAAGAATGATCAGAAAGAAGTGCATGTAGTGTTCACTATTCGACCTCTCTGGAAACCACTCGATTTCTGACTGCTGATCTATCAGTTGGTGGCACGCTGGGAGAGTAGACAGACAAGTTTCAGATGAACTTATTTTTATTATTACCAAGAGTACATGCTTGAGCAAGAGTAGAAAATCAGTGAAGTAGAGCCCGTGCAGACGCAGACATCAAGTAAAAAAATCTCACCACCTGGGCACAAACGTTTGGCAAAGCGGTCAGCGTAAGCGCATGCCCGGAAAGAGCAAGGGTAGAGGCCGATAAGGTTTACATAGTATAAACGTCTGCATGGTACAATGAAACACCAAGAAGAAAAATTGGCACAACACAAGCACAAACTCACAACAGTTGTTAGTCGCGCTTGTTTTGTCCCGTTTTTTTGGTTTTTGTTTCTAGCGCGCAAAAGCATTCAGCATGCATTGGCCTAAGTGATCAGCTCGTGCAGCAGCCATGTCTATATATATGGCGCACTGGCTGCCAGATGTTTTACAAGACTACGACTTCATGGCAAAATATCCAGCATACACACTTCGATTCTTAGTTTCGTGGGAAGGGGAAGGGGGGGGGAGGTAATGGTTGGGTTTCAGAAATTTTGCGCGAAGCTCCACACGTAGTTGTTTTTTCTGAAATAACTACTTTAAGGGGGCCCGTCTCTTCAACAACTGCACCATAGTGAGGGGGCAAAAGTTACAACACACTCTCAGTGGCAGGTCCGTATCCTATATGTTTCATCGTGAGACGGGCAGAACAATCGTGATCTGGCTCGCCCATCATACGTGTGTTATAACTACTGTTGTTTCACTATAGTGAAGTCGATTAAATGAAAAACGAGTACTCTCTTTTCGTTTTTAATGATAATAGTTGGAGTTGAACCAAAACCACGATATGATTATGACAGACGCTGTAGTGGAGGGCTGCGGAAATTTCAACGACCTGGGGTTCTTTGTCGCGTACCTAAATCTAAGCACACGCGCTTCGAACATTTTTACCTCCATTGAAAATGCTGTGGCCGTGGAAGGATTCGATTTCGCGACCTTCCGGTTCATTTTGCTCCAAGGACCAGCACAGGACGTTTGCCTTGGGACGTACATCAAGGCAAGCTTTCTTTGGCCAGTACCGTTGTTATTCATACGGTGAGCATTGGGACCTCGAGTTTTGGCATTCGTTAAGCGTGCCCTATTTTGTATATCTAACTGCGTGAAACCAAACGTACTTAGTTTCAGAATGCTTCTATCGTCGTGACAGTTTAGCTGTTGGGGTGCTCGGAGGAAGATGGCTCGAACCTAGTGCTGGTGCTCGCATTACGATAGAGGGGAAATGCTTGCGGCACATGCACTGTTGCAATGTTAGGGTACGTTATACAACATTATGTGGTCGAAATTCCGGAGCCTTTCACTCTGGTATGTCACATATTATTATTGTAGTTTTGGAACGTGAAACCCCAGATAATATTGTTAGAGTTTGCTTCTTGCCGTTCATGCTGCCCATGACCACTGTAAGACTACGAGCCATCGTTTTTAGAGTGTAGGCTATACCTTGTTACCGCTGTCAGTTTTTAACTGTTCGCATGAAGTGGCAAATATTTGTGCCAGTCATTTATGGTTGTATCGGACACTGCCGTACTGTCTCTAAGAGCAGATGGCTTGAACTAGTGTCCCTGAAACAGCCACGTTGTTGCCCCAATTTGTTGTAACGAAGACTCTGACTTCCTCTACTTCTTTCTCAAGGCTAGCTCATTGATTGGCTTCTTGCGTATCAATATCTGTCGTTCCTTCTTCAAGTCTAAGCGAATTCGAGACCGTACCATTCTACGGTCACTGCATTGTACCTTGCCAACCACTTCCACATCCTGCACTATGTCTGGGTGTGCACTCATTATAAAGTTCATTTCGTTCTTATTTTCGCCATTAGGGCTCCTCCATGTCCACTTACGGTTTCCTCGTTTTCGGTAGAAGGTATTCAAAATCCGTAAATTATTGCGTTCTGTGAATTCTACTAGTAGCTCTCCTCTGGCATTTCTAGTACCGATGCCATAATCTCCAACTGCCTAGTCTCTAGCCTGCTTCTTCCCTACTTTTGCATTAAAGTCTCCCATTAGTATAGTGTACTGTGTTTTACATATTTGGACACAAATAGACATTGTATTTATTGATGTTTAAGCTTTTTAAGCAATTTCAGGTGCATGATAAATTTGCTGCTGCAATAACAATGATTTTTATTAATAAAATGGTTTTTTTTTTGCTTTCACATGCCATGTGTTTCCGAGAAACATTCTTTTCCCGGAAAGACATTCCATGTTTCCGGAGAAGTATATTTAATAGTTTAGATTGATTAACGATAACGAATTTCATTCCTACCTTTTCGCCAAAAGTGTAAAATTTTTCAAGCAGGGAAGTACGCAAGACGCGTCTCTTGCGTCACAGCAACCCTCCCCACCCCTTATCTTTTCCACATCGCTTCACTCTCCCAGCACATCGCATAACAGCCGCTTTCCCGTTTCGTATGCGACTGCTTCCAAGTGGACTGTGCGCCCCACTGAATTGAGAAGGCGTTATGTTTTTGCTGACAGGACTGGTGCCCGATTTTCAGCAAAAGGGGTGCGGTGACCGAAGAACATGGGAAAGACCCCCGAGAACGCGACGCGGCACTTCTGACGTCGTCCGAGCGTAGCCCTGATGCGGTGAGTCCCCTTTCGCCGGCCCCGCTTAAGAACAGCGACAAAACGAATCGACCGAGGCACTCTTTGTTGGGGTGTCAGCCGCAGGAGTCGACATGACTCATGCATTAGGTGAGCATATTCAGACACCATGTCGTTAATTACGGCAGCTGTTAAAACAAACAAATGAACAATGAAAAAAAAAACGCTTCCTAAAAAACAACGTGCGAGAATAAACTGGGAGTTTAGGCTTAAAGAATCAGAAAAATGTGATTATAGCCACGTTGTATCAGCCAGATAGTCAAGTCCATCTTGTGGCGTGCTTTCTGCTGGATCAAGTGGCTGCTTCTCCGAACGTATTCTTTATTTGCTGTCTCAGTTCACTGACACAAATTTTCCTGTGACACTGTGATAACTGCATTTGAACGCGCCCAGACCAAAAGCTAAATTGGACATGCCACTTCAGATAGATGTTACTCGATTGCCCCGCCGCGGTGGTCTAGTGGCTAAGGTACTCGGCTGCTGACCCGCAGGTCGCGGGTTCGATTCCCGGCTGCGGCGGCTGCATTTCCGATGGAGGCGGAAATGTTGTAGGCCCGTGTGCTCAGATTTGGGCGCACGTTAAAGAACCCCAGGTGGTCGAAGTTTCCGGAGCCCTCCACTACGGCTTCTCTCATAATCAAATAGTGGTTTTGGGACGTTAAACCCTACAAATCAATCAATCAGATGTTACTGGATTGCATTGGCGAAGTGAATTGGACTAGACAGTTTGGCTGCGCTATCAATGAAACGGGCGTTTACTGGCAGATGGACGTGAAGCTTTGATTGAAGATACCGATTTCATGTATGGCTAAATTTGTGCAACGTTTTAATTTAATGTCTGACTTCCCTGTACACTGGTACCCATAAACTTAATTACCTATTTCTAAGGTGGTGTGTTTGGTACTTCAGAAAACTTGATGTGTACCACTCGGATAACGTGACATCACGTTCGAAGGATACTTACATTGAAACAACGATAGGCTACGTTAAAACGCTACTACTGGTGCCAGTAGACGTGTACTCGTGTGAATCTTCAAGAGTCATGCGGGCAGTTTTATCGGCTTGCTTGTTACCCACTATACTGCAGGCATTTGGAAGCCTCGTGTACTAACAATTGCCATATGGTTGCTGAAGTAGCAGGCATTGTGCGCACGTGCTGTGCTTAAAGTTTTGTCTTGTCCTTTTATCATTTTGTTCACCCACTCTTCAATGTGGGGTCGAAAACCACGTATTTTTTCTGGGTAATCTGGCCACTTCTGTTTCTTTAGTCCTGCTTATGTCGTCGGACATACAAACATCTCAATAATGAACTGCTCTGGTTGTCCTGCTGTTCAAAATAACTTCGTTGTATGGGATATTTCGTTGTAAATGTAAAGCTTCTATAATAAGCGCCAAGAAAAGAAACCTTTGCTGCCTATTTCCGATGGAGGCGGAAATGCTGTTGGCCCGCGTGCTCAGATTGTTGTACACTTTGAAGAACCCAGGTGGTCGAAATTTTCGGAGCCCTCCTGTACGGCGTCTCTCGTAATCATATGGTAGTTTTGGGACGTTGAACCTCACATATCAATCAAAGAACCTTTTCCTGTAAAGGTCATTGTGATATAGATGCCTATGACTGAACGGTACTCATAGAATTAAATGCGTGAAGTTGAAGCTAAGTATTGCACGTATTTTTCTTTCCAGCATCTGTAGCTCAAGTCATGTTTGCTTAATCTTGCCTTAAATACTTACGCCAGAGCCAGCATTTTCTTTAGTGAGCAGATTTGCAGCAAGATGACACTGTTATCTCAAGCAATCACTCGTAGCAGTCGTTGAAAAAAAAAAAGAACATAAAACCTTACGCGTTCTAATCCATGAGTACTGTATTGTGGTTGAAAAACGTAGCTGCTATAAATGCACCACAAGAAGTAAAAGCCACTGATTTCACAAAATGCGAGTGCTCACATCCTTAGACAAGAAGTCAAAGACAATACATTTTGCACTGCTTTCAATGTCAGCTCATTCTCGAACTGCTCTTCCCTCTACTGTAATGCCGGTGCTTAATACTCTGTAATCAGATAATGTTTTCGGCTGTGTCCTCAGGCACATAGCATTGTGTCGCTCTGACAGCAAGTCATAAGGAATAATTTTTGTTATTCCGTTTTATTAGTATGCAAAGCTTGTCTTTCAAAAGTCCTTACTCTAAGTATCAATTTGAAATCTTACACAGGCGCAGTGGCACTTTCCAACAGCCATGCACTTCTGCGCACTCAGTCCCTATGGTGCCTTCTTTTTTCATGTATATTTTCTCCCTGCTTGAAATGCCATGTGTCTTCTAGTGAATTTATCTTGTTGTGTGTATGTGAATTGCCGTTTAACTTTTTTTTATCTTTGAGACCCACGTGCTGCACTTTCTCTTTCCGAGCCTCGTGGGTTATGACGTTTCTGGCTGCGGTCCTATACGTTTCTATTTTGAAATTGTCTCTCTCTATACAATTGAGGCTCAACACAATGGCTTTTGTCGGTCCTCCAAATTCCGTCCACAAGAGGCAACCTGCTAACTTCTCTAAGCAGAGTGAACTTCACGCGCCGTCCTATTCATGCAAGGCCATCCGCAAAGGGCAACTAAACCTAAACGCCCGCAAGCTTTCCTCAACAGCTGTGTTATGTAGACTACCCAACTTATGTGGCCTTCCCTTTGTTTCTTTCCATCCCGTTTACTTTAATAAACTTTGTTGGTTGCCTTCTCGCAAACCCCATGTTCAGTGGACACATGGAAAATATTTTATTTAGGTTTTACAAGGAACTTGGAAATACCTTTTGATGAATCGCCACGGAATCGCACCCTGCCACTCCGTCGCTGAAGCATTCGCACATCTGGTCCATATACCAGCGGTGTTCATTGTGGGTTAATTAGAAATGAAAACATAAAGACTCTAATCTATGAAACAACTCACGCGTGCACTCCAGTTTCTTCATGCGAGGCTCACATCGGCCTAATGGGAGGAACTATGCCGGTGAAAGGCCGTTGCGTGTGCTCTCCAGTGGATAAAAAACTTCGGGCCTTACAAATGCCATGGTTTTGTGTGTCCCCATTCACAACAACAACAAAAAACGTCAATGTTTTGTGCTACGGCAATTTTCCCACTGCTACGCAATATAATACAGACCCCACCCCACCACTCCCCTTTCAATAGTGGCCATAATATGTTTTAATTGGTATCCTCCCCCTTGTTACCTATTGAAATAAAAAAGGTTCACCGACAAGATATAGTAGTGGATCCCGGTATTTCGAAGCCTTTAGCTGTTGCAAGGCGCTTCAGCATATAAAACTCTCGGTGCACTAACAGGCACGGGGAACGCCATTCGTTGAAAATAAATGTTGGATGGAATAACGGACAAAATAATGTTAAAATTTTCAAGGCTTTAATCTCCTCTATCCCTTTTTGTGTGTACACATACCAACGTTGCAAGATGATCGTTGTTTACTTTCTTCAAAACAATGATTATAACTCACCCTATAGAGACAGTGGTGTTGTCCTCTGGCGTGAAAGAAGTAATTGCATTTGCGTAGACAAAAACCTATGTCATAAATAATTTCTGTCTGTCATGGGGTGAGAAAGACTTTTTCCTAAAATCACGTGACATGAACTCATTGCAAACGAGGAGAAAAATTAATGCTTATTAGCTTTTCTATATCACTAATGTCAGTTATCAAAAGGCCAGTAACGGGATTAAGGAATGAACATGTGGCGTACAGCCGCGCCCAAATCGGCATGCCTTATGTCGATGTGAATGGGCTATTGTAACGAAGCGAGATCATTGCTGTCCTGCCACACGTGCCACCGATAAACGTTCTGCTGCTGCTCATGACGGCAAGAATAGCTTTGACTGATGGTGACATGTGTTGCGTGAAATAGTGACGGAGTAGTCCCAGAATGACAAATTGGCATGACGAATGGGTCATTCGCGAATGGAAAGCCGAATTGACTGAGATGAATATTTCCTTGCGCCTGCTCTCGGAGTATAGCGAGGTAGCGTCCTATGCGAGTCAGTGCACCGAGAGTGTTTCTGTCTTTCAAGAATTACGTTAATAAAGTCATCTTGACTATTTTCTGCAAGAAATGCTGCATTTCACGGGTTACATTCAGGAAGTCGTCTACATTGTAAAGTACAAAAAAAGTAGAAGTCTTGCTTGCTTGTTGGGCGTAAGTCTGCAGGGTGGCCTTCTGGGCGACAATACTTATTGCGCAAACATTCCTTCGGAAGAGTGTGCATAATGCGAAAAAGTGTGACACCTTGTGTTCATATAAATGAACGTGTTTTGATGAATAATGCACAGGAACACCTTTATTTTGCGTGGGAAAATGGTGACAAATAGGGGTTATAAAAAGAAGACATAGTGGACATTGTAACAAACGCGTGTTAGGTATTTTAGGCAAAATCAAGAATTATTTCGCATGTAACGCGAAGGCAAGAGAACGACTGGCCATTAGGAGTTACAGACTCCATGGATTCCAAGAGATAGTTATATTGGATTTATTGGTGCAAGAGCGACTCAGTCTAAGCTGCGCCAAGAATTTCAAGGGACAATAAGCGCTCGAGGGTGAGGCGGATGATTAAGTGGACAGATGAGATTGAGAACATGGCGAGCACAGCATGACAGCAGCACACAGAGAACCAGGAGAGCTGGAGAAGTCTACGCACTGTAGTGGCGTACTCAACCTTGCGATGGAGATGAACCGAGCTTTAAGGTAGGCGAGTTGAAAATTTGCTAGTAGGCGCTAATACAATGAAAGGAGACCATTCGAAGGCGTTTTGAACAATAGTTCATAGGGCAATGGAGTTGGGATCAGTTGAAAGGAGATAGAGGTAGAGCACAGGTCTACTACGCTTTCGCATGCGAATGTTTCTATTCGTTTTTTTTTAATAATGGACTGTGCAAAATTTTATTATTTGATAATGTCACACTATCGTGTATGCAGTGTTGTCGACAATCACCTTGGCACTCATATTATTAAACGTTGGTCACATACACTCTGTAACGCAGCGTCTGTGAATATATTTGTGAGACTGATAAATACACGTCTAGAGAACGGCAAGCGTTAAACAGAGAGAAAGAAACGAGAAAAAGAAAAGAAGGTACAGAGAAAATGTTAAACAGAACACCTGAAGTAGTAAATACCATGGCTATTTTTCATTTCGAATGGCAGTTTCTTAGGTGATTGATGAAAGGTGGCTGTGTTGGAAGTTTATCACGATCGTGGTTTGCGTTAGACTGCGCAACTGCGTTGAGCATGTTCCGTAAGCGCTTCAAAAAGTTTGCGGCCGTTAGTCGATCCACCCCTTTGTGCGGTGCTTCATCACCAGCCGTTTACGTATACCCTACAAAGGACATTTACTTATTGTTGCGATATTGCAGCTCTCCGTATTTTCTCAACTCTTGCGTATTAAATTCACTCGAACCGAGTAATCCTTTTATACTTCAGTCCCCCTGAATACGCATAGTTATTCGGTTTCATTTTATCTTGCTCGGTGGGAGAGATTGCAGCATATATAACCTCGGCTACTTCATTTCTCAACATTCTGAAGCACGAACGAGGATTGCAGACTCTAAAATAAAGAAGAAAAAGAAACCACATGAAAAATAATAACGCAAACATGGATATGGGCAGGTCACTGAAAGGCGTTCACTTCGCATACCAAGCATTCTCATCTAAGCATGTAAACTCGGCTATTCTATTCAAGCTGTTCTTAACCACTTGTTCTCATATATCTCCATAGCGTGTTCTTGCGAATGGTGGTGTTGCAGTAGAGAAGCGTTGTAAATCGAAAAGTTTTGACCCTCGACTACAAAATGAAGATGAGAAAATTTTCCAGGAGGCATATGGTTGGTTGTTCGCTCAGTGCAAACAATTTCACCGAAGTTGACGCGCATTTTGTTTTCATGCGCAACATAAAATCAAGTGATTTATGTCGCGCTTTCGAGAGCGTTGCATCACACCGTCGCGTAGGTATTGGGCGATTATTCTCTAGCTCTTGTTTCGTCAGTGCGACCCCTTCGTGGTGATTTTATTAAAGGAAATACCGCTTCCAACCCGATTACGCACGGCTTCCTTAAAAATAAGAGCTCTCGAAATATTCAAAAATAAACAGAGCGTCCGATGTTTCAATAAAAAAAAGCTGATGACGTAAGAAGAATAATTGACCTGAAAACGACGTTTCATGACAGTGTCTGTGAAAGTACACGTGAGATACGTAATATTGTGAAGCTTTCTCGCAACATGCTATCACTTTCATCGTTTACCGGAAAACACACAGAATAGTCACTATCAATGTTATGTTGTGTAAAATGACAGGCTATTTGCTGTTATCACTGAATACTTCTTTCCCGAAAATAAATATCTCTATATTTCCACTGCGAACTCGAGTGACATCGAATGTACATATACCGTAACTCTACACCAAGCAACGAAGTACTACTAAACGCGATATCAACAAGAAAAGGTGAATTACCACTTTCTAGTGAATGTTCACTCAACACATCCTTCCTTCGACACACTCAGCCATTCATTTGATAAAAAACAATATGCGGTAAAAGGCTAACATTCACGATGCCCAAGCTTAGTCTACCATGAGTCAATTCTTCGCCTTATCTGACGCCTGCTTGTTTGAGGGCCTTTTTCGCAGTTTTCTTTTTTATTTGCAACACTACTTTTACTCAAAAAGTTGTAAAGAGGTCGTAGAAATCTGCGTTAAGGCGTCAGAAGTTAACTGCATTTGAGTTTTGCGTGAAAAAACGCCAGGCTTGGGCAAAAAGCGCAGCAGAGTCACAGCGAAAGCTGAAAGAGTGCCATTTTTAGGAACCGTTGCAAACTTTTCTGGGGCTACTTAAATAAGTAGGCTTACGAGATACCCGTTACTCAATAGGTTGGTTCGGTGGTTGATTCGGTGGTTCGGTGGTTGTCAATAGGTTGGTTTGGTGGCTGACGAAAATAAATAATTATGGCTTAGCTCTACAAATATTCAACGGAATGTTCCTAATGCAATTCACGTTGTGGGACGCCTGGTTATACAATTTGCATTCTGTGACACCTGGTTGGTAGTTTACTCCTCTAAAAAGATATCTCGCACAAGTTAATGACGTTTGTTCCTGATATAAAGCCTGTATAAGCTTTTTGTGTGCAGGAGTTTTGAGCACCGGCATTGCTCATTAGTAGAATGCTGGGCTGGCACGAAGTGGACCCAGGTGAAAGTCCTGTTCAATCCTAGATATTTTTATCTTATTTCGTTGTGTTTTTATTTCGTGTAATAATAATTACGAAATTCGGAAATGGTGGTTGCGGACGATTATGGTTCCCCTTTAGCAGTCTTACAAGAGCTTTTGCTGTAAAATCAAAGCCCTTCTTTCGGAAGCTCAAGTTCACAATGCGCGAAAAAAAATTGTTTTATGCGCCAAGTTGTCAACTCTCGCACGCAGATGCAGATCTTTGCGGAGAGGTGTCCGTAATGCGGCGAGGTTATGCAACCTTACGACACGCTTTGCCGAGCCTGCTTGATTCCGAAGGCATATGAAAATTTGCTTGGGTCTGTAATCATGTAATATTTCTTCATACCGAACTTGTATGAAGAAAACCTAAAGAAAGAAATTCTCATTTCGTCGCTCAAAAAAAAAAAAACTTCTTTCCAACAGTTAATTAGTCTGATTACTATGTTGTGGATCTATAATAATTTTTATTCTTCATTCGACAGTCTACAACTTAGTTTGAATTAAAATGATCAAAATGACAGCCATGTCATCAGTACAGCAGCTTACTTTTCTATATGTGTAACACGCTACGTAATGATTGCTTTAGTAACAAAAGAGGACCCTCTGGTCAATGCCCTGTGATAACCAGCGTTGTGTGTGTTTAGAAAAAGTGATTAACGATTTAGAACAATGGGTAGTCTTCTTTAAGAGAGCGTAAGGCCGTACCAGGGACCTCACACAGGCCACGTTGTCAAAAATTGTGTCATGAACGATGGTTCGTGTACCAGCGCGTTTGGCTCGTACGCTGAGCGTCGGCGTGTAGAAGAAGAGCAGATACGCTTCCTAATGTGCCAGTTGAACGCTCATATAAATCTTGAATGCGATAGCTAGAAAAGCGTTATTCCTAGAGGAGAACCTCGTTTTCCTAGCGGGCGGCCAGAAGACCTCAAAGGCACACATCATCACGATGCCGAAAGAAACCATCCCTTGTGTTTCATATATACTTCCTTCATTCTGCCGACGAACCCCACACCCTACGTGTCTTTCTCATTTACCCTACGAACACTCCCCAATTTTGTTTTCTACAGCCACTCTTCGAATGCACTTCGTGCTCATTAACCACCCCAACGCTTCTGACTCACACACTTTCTTCGCTGCTGAGCAGGCTTATTCCTCGGACGACGAAGATGCACGGCTAATGGAATCAACGCCAGATAGGCTCCACTCAAGGGTGTCGCAGTCACTCGCTAATTGTGTTCGGCCACTCCGCCTCCCTAGAGCAACTCACCCGCAGGGAAGCGACCGAGCCGTCAACCGCTGTTCGTGAACGCTTCCCTCTTTCATCTGGCTAATTTTTCTCTCTGGTTCGCCTTGGCGGTTTCTCTGTAGAGTTTGCATAACTTGATCATGTTTCAGCAAGGTGTGCAAACATGAGCAAGTTGGCACACGCATGTTACGTCGACAGTGCCAATGTTACGATGACACAGGGAACAAGTTTGATCACAAGAAATGCGCTGAATTAACAAGTTGTAGTGGGCGATGACGCCGGTGATCGCGATAATTTTATTTGTGTGCGCATACCAATTCGTATGCCGAGGCGCATGGCGCAGACGCGGCCAACATGCCTCACGTTATCTCCGGAGGGCCGCGAAAGATACGCAGCCATTCCCCTTTTGATTGTTTTAGTGAACTCTTCGAGGAATGCGAGCAGGAAGCCTTATCTGGACGTTTACGAGCACAGCGTACGAGCAAAGGCCAAATCTTTCAGCAGTACTGCTTCCTCAGTAAGGCTCACAATGGTTTGGCGACATAAATGAGCATTCGTGTTTCTTTGTGCGTATTTTTTAAGTCCGCTTCTTTTTTACTTGTCATTTTAGCAGTGAAGCGATTAAAAGTCGTGTCAAAGGGAATGTTCAAGGCCTGCTGTTGATAATGTTGTCGTTTTAGAAGTTTTCATACATTGAGCTTTCACTCTCACGTAAATTGTTATTTGACTTTAGCGTCCTTTTAAGTTGAAAAGAAATTTAGTTGTCTTTTTTCATCATGGTTGTTTACGAGAATAACACAGTCATCATAACCCTCGTGTCATATTTGTCACAAACCACGGATGCTAGATAGCGCATTTATAACACTATGCACGAAGTACAAGTTATTACTCAAGTCTGCCTTTAGAGCTCGCCTCTAGTACTTACCTTAACAGAACGTCTTTAATACATACTGGCGTATGGGCGCTAGTAACACGCTACATTGTATATATTTAAACAAAACGCTCTACTCTACCAATTATTACTCAACAACACGCTGTAAATCTTCGAAAGCAAAAGCATTGTCAGGACATTTCTATAAAAAAAGGAAACCAGTCGTACGCGGAAAATGTGCAGTGCCTGATCTGGTTAGTGCGTAAAATGCAGGGAGCACCGGCTTCATCGTCGAAACAAAGTGGGCAAGTGAACAGGCAGCTCTTTATTAGATTATAGGGGATGCTTCCTCCTGTCATAAATTATAAAAATTAAGTGCCAGCGGTAAGTCACGTCCATCTGACGCTGATGCCACCCCTAAAAGCACGAAGTAACAATAGGTTGAGACGGCAAGAAACTTTTCTTGATGAAGGAAGTGTGTCCGAAAGTGGTGGACGCGTAGTTTTGTTTTACATACTCCTATCAGTACTAATACTTGAACAATGACTTCATTAGAGAGGTGTTCGTGCTTTTAGAAGCGTGAAGAAACTATATGTGGTGTTGAATTTGCGCGATCGTAGCCACTTCCCCCCTCCCCTTTCTGTAACGCGCTGGTAATATAAAATTCAGAACATTTTCGCAAGAAGCATAACTTGCTGGTGATTTCCGCTTTTAAGCCCGATTGTAATAAACACACAAATTGGAGGCCAATATTTAGTGATAAAAAGGGTGCTTCATAAGCGTGCATATTTAGTTTTGTGATCTTCTCGCCTCGCATATACCGATCACTTACTAGCTTGCTTCTGTGACAGAAAAAGAACAGACCGGCTGCCATTTCTTTGGAGGCTCGGTACAGCATATCTATCACGCTAAAGCTGTTGCCGACGCGACTTTTGTTTTCATATTGCGCTGGTGCTCGAAACAATAACCACGTCGAAGATTCGGCAGCCTAACTGGGTTATAGCTCTCAATGTAAAGAGTGGCCTGAAGTCTTGGCGCCGTCATGATGCAGAAGTGTGGCAGCTTGGGCTAGTTGGTATGACATGACGATAGTTACAGTAGCGAAAGTTGGACTGGTTGGTGGTTCATGCTTGGGGTGTAAAACAGCGCGTTGGATGTAAAACAGCGCGAAAAATATAGACAAGGACAGAGGAAGAGACCACACTTTACTTTACCAAGAAATACACGTGTCCTTTGTGTCCTTCTTGTCTCTTTGTCGTCGTTTTGTTCTTGCGCTATAACTACCACCGTCATAATGTTAGATTACTGTTACCCTGTGTCTGTGAGCTACCGGTTATTAACTTCTTTTCTGGTTATTTTTGAACACCTGCAGTTCTTTTACTCTGGAAGTATATAGACAACCATGAAGACACGGAGTCATCTCATTATCCACCCCGCTGCAGTGTGTTCGGCTTCGCGTATGGGAACTGTAGTATTCGTGGCTAACGTTTGTTTACGGAAGTGATTGACTCGTTTGTTTGTTTCCGATGCGCCTATGCCAATACGCGCGTACGTTCACGGGTCGTGCCTGTCTATTGCGCTGTTCTATATTTACTAACACGAGTACTATTGCACGATGAAACAGGAGCGTCTTCATTGTGGGCGTGTTGTGCAAAGAAATCAGTGGGTGGATGTGGTTACGATGCCTGAGTGGATGAAAAAGGAAAATTGTGTGCGTGTTATATTGCAGAAATGAAAAACATACATACATACATACATACATACATACATACATACATACATACATACATACATACATACATACATACATACATACATACATACATACACACATACATACATACATACATACATACATACATACATACATACATACATACATACATACATACATACATACATACATACATACATACATACATACATACATACATACATACATACATACATACACCGGTTTCCTTCCGAAGTCTATAGCAGCAGAGGGTACCGTACAATGTGTTTTATGTGAAATTTGTGCTAATAATTCACAATAATTTTTGTGAATTCCAGGCTGCGTGCTGTGCTATAATATTTGGCTCGCATGTTGTCGGGAGCTTCTACTACCAATCGGCAGCGTTTTCTTACTATCCTCAAAGAGTGTTGCTGGGCCCCTTCAATAGAGCTTCAGGAAATGACTTCGAACAATTGAGCACGGGTGGCACAGTGGGCCCCTCGCTTTATCTTCCGGCCAGCTCCCCATGTCCCCGGAGGTTTCTCATCGTTCTCCGGGCGGCCCTCAGCGGAAAGAAGGAATAACTGTCTTTCTGTGCCCTTACTGCAGGTGCAGCCACTTTATCGTCACTGCCGCTATTTGTCGCATTTTCTTGTCTCCTTTTCCTTTTTCCTTCTCCTTTAGTTCTTCCTTTTGTTTCGACACCTATGAGCAGGTTTACGTCCCATGTCTTTATATTCGACAGAGGTTCTCACAGCTTAGCCATATTAGCCCGCTCTAAACATGGAAAAATTCGAGAGGGAATTCTAACCGGAAAGGCATATAGGCAAACCAAGTTGCGTTACGGCAATGACCAAAGAAACAAAAGTGAAAAGGTTGAAGCGCTTTTCATGGAGACACGCGCCAAGAAGCTTTCGCCTTCTAATACGCCAGAAAGTTGTAAAGGACGATGCATATCAAGAAGCGCAACAACACCTTTAGAATAGCGTCCACAAAGCTCTACATTAACGCGTGTCGCCACTGCGCGTGCCTCTTAGGCTAATAACCTCTTGTGACGGAAATAGCGGGTGACCGCAGTGAACGCTGACACAGTGTAATCTATTCTAAAAGTCCCTTGTGTCTACCACAGCGGTGGTTCATGGCTGCCATCAGACATATTGTGGAGTGAAGGCTCGACGTTCAGCGCTAAGTTACTGCAAGTTACAAGCTCAAATTTGTGGCATTTATTCTCCGGAATGTTCTCCAAATAAGTTGACGAATATTAAGTGTAAAGATTTAGAGAATTCTTCTGCAGGTATCAAAGATGATGCACTCCGATGAATTTGAACTTTAATTTTAGCATAATATGTCTACTCTTGTTGTCATCACATCAGCAATCGGCGTGTCGCAAATTTTTTATGTGCGCTTTTATGCACTTATGGCTGGTGCCCAGCGGCGACTAGCAGCGGTCGCGCGACCATTCGCGACTAGCGACCAAAAAGCGGCTGATGTTCACACCGGTAGATGCTGCTCGCGAGCGACCGGAAGTCGCAAAGCTGTAGAATTACGTCCGGATCTTGTTATCAGCGAGAACTCAAGAGACTGGCGCCGATCAGCTGATCGCCGCCAGCTCAGTGAGCGAAGCAAACCGAGCGCGCCATATATATTGTTTTCGTCCGTTCTCGCACAGAGTTCCAAACAGCGTCAAGCAGTTCGATTCAAGCGAAGAACAAGCGATTGTCATGGTGCTGGTGCGCTGTGCCATGGTGTCAGCGCTGGCAGCACAGATGCCTCCAAAGAAAAAAAAAAGCCGATGGTGGGAGTGACCGTGCCTTCGATCGCGAGAGTTGGCCGGCCACGCAAGCCACCTACCTCCCGCGCTGCACTGAGACGACGAGGAGTATTTCCGAGAACCCTACGTATTCAGAAACGCTCTTGAATTTATCTTGACTTGCCACAGCCTCCAATGCAGCACGGACGCGTCTCGAAAGCGATGTCTTAAGTCGTTGCTACGGCATGAAGCACAAACTCGTTCCAAGCCCCGCCGCGGTGGTCTAGTGGCTAAGGTACTCGGCTGCTGACCCACAGGTCGCGGGATCAAAGCCCGGCTGTGGCGGCTGCATTTCCGATGGAGGCGGAAATGTTGTAGGTCCGTGTGCTCAGATTTTAGTGCACGTTAAAGAACCCCAGGTGTTCGAAATTTTCGGAGACCTCCACTACGGCGTCTCTCATGATAATATGGTGGTTTTGGGACGTTAAACTCCACAAATCGATCAATCAATCAAACGCGTTCAAAACGTGCTGCATTGAAGGCTGTGACAAGTCAAGTTGAAGACAAAAAACAATTCTGAGTATGGGCGAAAGATTGTGCATAATCCATTTTCTCTTTATTCTCACGGTGTTTAGCTTCTTGCGAATTCCACCACGTAAATTCGACACTTTGCTCGAGCTGCTGCGCCCCGCCATCTCCAAGGCAAGTATTTCGTGGTGGCCATAGTGCCACGGACGCAGAAGAACGCACTCATTTGTATCTGGTGGTAGGAGGTCAGCGCAATGAAAAACAAAAAAAAACCAAAATTGACCATCTCTGATTGGCTCCAGCAGTTTTGCGACTGCAGTCGCGGGACTGAAAAATCAGTAAGGAAGTGACTAGCCAACAAGGCAGTCACTTTGCGACCGTTTGCGACCGTTCGCGACTATTTGCGGCCAGTCGCAAATGGTCGCGCGACCGCTGCTAGTCGCCGGTGGGCACCAGCCTTTACAAAGCAACACCAATCTCGTGCCTTTAAGATACCTCTCTTGACTTTTAATTTATTTTACTGCGGCAGTGTTAAATAGCTCGTTTCGCCGAAATTTTAGCGTCGGTGTCGTGGATTGTGGGCGAAAACCATCTTATCCGTGACCGAAAACTCAAGAACAATGCAAATAAAATAAATGACAAAGCATTCCAGGGTCCGAGTGGGGACCGCACCAGGGTTGTTTCGGTGACTAGCGGATGTTCTAACACACGCCACGCGTCTGCTTGTGAATGCAGTGAAAAGAGCTTTCTCTGCTTGGTAATGCAGTAAGAGACGCGCCGCGGTGGTCTAGTGGCTAAGGTACTCGGCTGCTGACCCGCAGGTCGCGGGTTTGAATCCCGGCTGCGGTGGCTGCCTCCTCCTATGGAGGCGGAAATGTTGTAGGCCCGTGTGCTCAGATTTGGGTGCACTTTAAAGAACCCCAGGTGGTCAAAATTTCTGGAGCCCTCCACTACGGCGTCTCTCATAATCATATGGTGGTTTTGGGACGTTAAACCCCACATATCAATCAATCAGTAATGCAGTAAGAACAGCTTTCATGCTTCAAAAATACACGCGCCCTGGGTACAAGCTTCACAATGCAACATAATGCAGTAATATTGCGCGGTACAAGTGTCCATTGCCAACGGGCATCAAAATATGTGATTATCATAATGGCTCCGTGGTGGAAAGCTTGCGAGCTATTACAAAAGGCACTCATACTACTGCACCCATTCTCGTAAGCCCACGTAATGAATGCATAGCAAGCTCGAAAACGTTCCATGCACTATACGTGTTTGAAGTATGCACTAGAACAGGATATTGCTATTTCATTCGATTCCTAAACTCTATGTCCTAAAGGCGAAGCTTTAGGGTCCCCTAATTTTTTCAGTGTTTCAAAAAATGTTCAACAATTTCGAGTACTTCGTACTCAACTACGGGAGCGCACTGAGCCGTCCCGCTAAAAGTAGATAATCACTATGAAAGGCTCATCTTATACTGTCAACCAACACAGAAATTTCACAGCGCATATGTAAAACAATGTATACATAGGCGACTTGACATAAATATGCCACTAATAACATGCATATTGAAAATAGAAAATATACATTGATTACAGGTAACCACATCATTGGGGACAAAATATGTTACAGACAAATGTTACAGCATCAAACAAGGAGAAAGTGTTTTATTTAGGAATCCATCTGACAATGCGAATACTGAAATAGTTGTGATTGTTCTCATGTGAAAAGACAGAGAATATGTGCTCCTGGTAACTATTCTTGCCGAATCAACTGATACCTACATTTTTTTTTGTAGCTCTGTCGGTATTTTTCGATGCGCTCAAAATAACAAGCTATCATTTATTTTTTAAATCTAGCCATCTTTTTATTTTTTAATCTAGTAATCTAGCCGTCGCATCGCAGCGCGGCGCGTGCAGTATTGTCGCGTGCAGTGTAATGACGCTTCCCCATTGGTTGCTCGCATAACGCCACGAACTGCGTTACGCTATCTGAAAAGGCTGTATAGTTTAGGGAGCCAGAGTGACTGCCAGCATTGGGAACACGAGGACTGCAAGGCGCAGCCCCAAGTATCTGTACACAACTGAACGAAACATTGCTTCGTATGATACGCGTTGTGAGGCACTGCATGAGGCGTCCTCTCTCCCACGACCACAAAGCACCCGCGAAAGCTAGGAGATGGGCGAGAGCGGGATAGGGCCAGAGGAGAAGGTGGTGTACTGGTAAACAGCTGGATCAGGCGCATCTGCCTGGCAATGAAAAAACAGAGGAGGCTTTGACTCATATGTCTTTCTGTGTGAGCGATACCATTTACACGTCATTGTTTTAATACGCCCTATACCCACAAGAAAAGGAGATTCAGCTGTCTTAAACTATTCCTAAACTATGAAGAAGGTGCTCTTTCTACCCTAAACACCGTGAGAGAAGTAAAATTTTAAGCGCAGAGCATTTCAGTGGGGCAAACAGTTGAATCACGGCTCCTGGTTGTAAAGAGGATAATGGTTGTATGTTGTCCCCTCCACTTGGCATAACGCAGACAAAAGCACACATAGCATAGCCATCTTGCGCCAAATAGAACTTTTTCTTTTTGGCCTTCAAGCACCTTGACGGTGATACTGAACGCGGAGCATTTTAAATAGAACGACGTATAAAAATTTTAAAAAGAGGCAGCAAGAGAAAAATTCAAGGGAAAAAAAGGTCAACAAAATTGGAAGAAAGATATGTGGGAAAACCACGCTTCGGAGTTTAAAGGCACCAAATGAAGGAGACGCAAACGCCAGCATCCATGGTAAAAGAGCGTGTTCCTGGTCTCTTCCTCTTCCTCGTCGTTCTCCGTCTCTTGGTGCGCGCGCTATTCGCGCGGGAGGTTCAAACAATTTCCAACAAGATATATAGAGAAAAAGAATAACGTACATAATATACTGAGAAATACGAATAAAAACGAACAGTGGATAAAAAAAATAGAAAAAAACTGAAAAGAAACCAAGAAGGTGGCCCACCTCCACACTTTCTAGGCATGAATAGTAAGAAGGTACCTTAATTTTTGTAGGGTACAAAAATGCTTCCTTGTTTATGCTGCCACTTTCCAAAGACCTCGTCAAACGTTGTCGCACAAAACTCTCGATTCAAGTAATAATCGCTCCCCAAAAACTGAAACAACTGAACCATAATCGTTCTCAATGTGAAGGTTGAGCTTGAAGGAAATCCCAAACTCGCATAATGCGACTTGCGGCGTGGTGTGGCAGAATACACAACAGCACGGCTATGGTGCGCGACACCGTTCGATCTTGTCTTTCTCGATTTTCCTCGCCTCCGCTTTTTTTCTGTGACGTAGATCACTACAATCAACATCCTTATAAATTACACCTACATTGAGAAAACCCCTTCCGACCGGACGCCCGTCAAGCATCCTCGAAGGCCTGCCTTCACTTTGAGGGATGCATCCACACGCACTCGAGGCTAGCATCCACACTGATTTCCACGAAATCACTGCAGGCGTCCTTCACTTATGACACAGCCGAATTTTCTTCTTTACCCTCAATCAGTATTTTTTCTTCAAACAGATTCTGAAGGTTTTTGCACTCATGCCTATTATTTCTTTTTCACCGATATAACGTCGCTTTTTCGACGATTGAATCTTCGCTCTTCATACACTGCCCTGTTTCTTCCCTTGACCTTCAATTGATGTTTCCAACACATCATTCTTTGTTTCGGCCATCTTACCCTGAAACTTGTCGTTAAAAATATATGGGAAAAACATTCGGAAAGTGAAAGCACGTACTAACAAACAATATTGGGCATAGCATGCGTAGGTGTCGATCAACTTTTCTCTTCCGTACAGCACGTGGTGATATTGTAGACTTACTCCTGCTGTTTCGTTGTAGTCTTTGTTTTACCTCTACGCTTTTTTTTCTAGCACAGAGCCATGCTTTTTTCTTGTTTTTCTTTTCTCCTCCTCTCTTTCTTATCTTAATTATCTCCGGCCCTAATCGCTCAGTGCAGCGCTGCCAACCGGAAGCTTTCCTGCTTAAAGCACGATATGATGCTGCATTATTGCACATTTTTCTTTTTCGCTGTGCCAGCATGCAATCCTTTTCGGAGTACAAGCAAGTAATTAAGTAAAGTGCTTTACAATATAAGTAAAAAAGGTTAAAATTATGGAGGTTAATTCAATCGTAATAAAATACGATTCAGGCACTCTAATTTATTGCATTAATCACCGTAATTAGCACATCACCCTCATTTAAATGAAGTGTGAGTAAATATGGCGCTCATAATTTTGTTTATTGATTCCCTAATTTCACTTGATTGAATATATGCTGATAAGCTAACCGCAATAAATACTACGGGCACATGTTTTTGTGCTTACATAGTACACTCCATCAGATTCGCTGCTATCCCCTACACTGCGATCGTGTGACGAACTTCTTGAGTGCATTAGTTTTAAATCACCAAATGTAAGTATGCAAGCATTTACTTCTATAGTCAAATGTCTAAAGACACCTTAAAACCACTTTATACAGCGTATTGGCTGGCTCGAGCTTAGTTTTGGCCACCTGTGTTTGTTTAACGTGTATTCAAAGCCAACAATTTGATGCTTTTGCATGCACACTTGTTCAAGTGTTGTTACCACGTCTTGACCTAAGACCTTTTACTTAGTATCCCGACGTCATAGCAACAGAGCCATGGTAGCACCACATACAGTCACCTAGCTAAAAGTTATTCTCTACGCACTAGAATGATGGTGTTGTCAAGGCAACCCGTATCGATATATGCACATGGATCACTTCTTTGAAGATTGAGAATAGATTGCCTCGACTGCTACACTAAACTTTTACTTTCGCAACACCGTCCGCGATACCATGTACTACGTGGGCGGCGTGCCCAAGCCCACATCCCGAAGAAATCAATTTGAATATAAAATCGGCCAGGTTCCTACTTCTCCTGCAATCCACTGTTCCCAAATCTTGGGTGAAACTGAATAAATTTAAGCTCTCCCTTCGTGTTCCTCGTCCATCGGCATCTTTCGCTAACAGACAAAACAGGTCGGAGGCTGACACTATGTGCTCTGCATGCTTCTCGTTCCTACAATATCGGCCACACTGCAGAGAGCTTCTGTCGCTGAAACTGTTACCCGTTATTTTCTTGCGCAAGATAGACACCTGCCGTGTTTGTTCACGATTCGTGTCTCCCCCAGAGCTTCACGCGTGACCTTTGCGATGAACTTCTCTGAATTCTATCCGAATACATAGAGAGTCTTTAAGACAAGCCATGTGGGACAGCGCGAAGTTGTACTAATGGTGAGCTTGAGACGGCTGCAAGATTTTGTATATCACTGTGACATTCAGTAAGCCGAGTGCGATGGGTCGGAATGAGTTCCGAGAAAGAACTTACAGCGCTTACTGAGGTCTGGTCGAAAGTTCTTCCGAAAACTCATCAAACCTCACAAACCTGCATCGTTGCGAAGCAATTGATAATGAACCCACCGCTTGTGATTTTCGATTTTCATTAAAAATAATGCCGTACAATTATTTAATCATTTTTTACAGTACTCATGCATCTTTTCCCGAAAGCGTGGTGAAGGCACGACGTGGATTGTGGAACAAAACTTGATTCCTGACAAGCAAAGATGATGAACCGACGAGATCAACAGACAAGTTTTTTATATACAGTGGATGACAGTGTTGTAGCGTAAAACTTGTGAAACTGGTGGTTCAGAAAAATGTTGTTTCTGTTGGCAATGACATTTCAGGTACAAGGCAAATTTTCGAACGCATTAGGAAAATGACGTTAAGTGGGCTCTCCTCACTAAGTGTGAGAATTTAAAAAGGAATTGAAGCAATACATTTTTCTAACACACACTCTTTGCTCCTGTGTTTGCGGAAGAAGTTTTCCATTTGTGCGGTCATGACGCATCCTTCAGCATATTAATCTTAATCTTAAATGTGTATACTGTTGAAACCACATAGATTTTAGAGCTTTTTACACATTCTTGCTTCTTTTTGAAAGCCTCGTGAATAAAGGCAGTCCGCGATCACAAAACCTTATGGTGCCTTTTTTTCGTATCCGCATAGCTTACAATCAAATGTTTTGTATGTGTACGCTTCCAGGTATAATTTTAAATGGTCAGTTCTATCAGTGCGTAGCAGCGATAACAACAGGGTGACATGTGCAACACTGTACACGACCGCGATCAGCCAAGGCGGAACTGCTATGACATTGAACTTGCGGTCAAACACAGGAACTTAGAGATGAAACGCAGAAAATAGTCTCCAACTGGTAGGAAGTTTGCAGTTTCTATTTACAAGGCCATCTTCCAATAGAAATAAGCGAATTCTTAGGTTGGAGATTAACGAACAAATGCCCGCTGGCTAGGTGTTCAGGAACACGCAGGCCTGGAAGGAAATGAACGTGCCGAGGCCTTTGCTAGAGGGCTCACGAACAGAGCAGAGCCTCGACTGCAGTTTCAATCCTTTTAAACACTCCGGGAGGAAGCTCACGAGGAGGATAACGAGCCATCCAGAATGGCTCCTTGAGAAATTCTTGCTAACCAGTCAGACACGTGGCAAAATTACAGTGCCCCCCACATCTCGTTAGAAAGGAGGACGCAATCTTCCCTTCGCAGAATTCAAACGGGGGTCTTTTCCAACCTTCAAAATTAAACAAAATTTTTCCAATGCTGCATGGACATGGCTGTCCGTGCTGTTGCCGCTCGCGGTCGCTCCATTACATTTCGTGGAGGTGCCCATGAACCAACCACCACATTTATTTACCTATTTAGGTCAGTACAAGCTCTCTAATACTTCCGTGTGATGGGAGGCACAGCTCACCAGCTTTGACTTAGAGGCACAGCTCACGCTGGGTCATGTCAGGCAGGCGGCAGCAGTCAGTGGAGCCCTTGACTTGGGGCCCCACCCACCGAGCTCACACCCCTGTCCCAAACTCTTGCGAATAAAGTTTTCCTTCCTTTTCCTTGTGTAGTCGGCTACACGTAACCCTGTCTGCAGCAGCTGTTGAGCTTTAATGCGGATGATTCAATTTTGCATTCGTTGACTGCAATAAAGAAAAGTAAAAGAAACCTGGCTTACACTGACGCTCTGCTTGGAAACTTTCTATTCTTGCACCGTTGCCTGCCCGACGGATTTAGTGCCCGAGTTTGTGTAAACCCAGGCTCAATTAACGTACCACTAAGCCTTCCAGCCATGGATAGCAGATTAGCAGTGACATTATTAGCAGGCAGTAATTGGTTAAAGAAAAAAAAAGAAAGGAAAAAGAAACGAAAAAAAACTGTATTTGGACCGCGCCTTTCAACTGCTAAGATGGTCTACAAAAAAATTTATCAACAGTGTCGAGAGTCATTCCACTTGGCCCATGATTAAAGCCAAATACCAGTAAAGAAAACGACCGAATTTCTTCATTTCACTGAAAGAAATATGAACACGGGCGCTTGTTTGTCGCCGCTGGCTATAGATATACGGTCCCAAACATAAGTTTCTTCAGGAATTTATTGAGAAACCACAATGATGATGACATGTGGGGTGTAGCACTTGCACAATCACGTGCAGTATGCTTTGGTGACGTATGGATGCGGTGATTCGAATCCGATTGATTGATATGTGGGGTTTAACGTCTCAAAACCATTATATGATAATGAGAGACGCCGCAGTGAAGGGCTTCGGAAATTTCGACCACCTGGGGTTTTAACGTGCACTCAAATCTGAGCACACAAGGCCTACAACATTTCCGCCTCCATCAGAAATGCAGCCGCCGCAGCAGGGATTCGAACCCGCGTTCTGCGGGTCAGCAGATTCGAACCCGAGTACCCCAACGATCAAAGGCCAGCGTCATAACCACTTGGCTATCCAAACGCGTTAGAGGAGCATAGCATAGAACAAGAGGGTGTGAAAGGTAAGTAGGGTGAAAAAGAGGGAGAGGGCGAAGGGGACAGTATTACGATAGCATAGCAAGAACGAGAGAGTGAAGAGAGAGAGAGAGAAGTGGTGAGAATGAAAATGAGGGAGGTGGAGATATAGAGATAATGAAATATATACACGGAAAAATATCAAGACAAATAGATACAAAAAAGAGGAACCAAGTGAGAACTGCAGAGAGAGAACGACAAAGAAATAAAGAGAAATACAGATAAAAATAGAAGAAACAGAAGAAAACATAGATAAATAAAAATTAGCAGAGGAAAAGACATAAAAAACCGAGACTAGAGAGAAAGCGAATCAAAAAGAAGAATAAATTAAATAAAATAGAGAAATACAAACCAGACCGCCCAGCTTACCTGTTTCTTGACAACAATACTGCGAGGCTTGCTTTATTTTTCGTTACGAGGCAGATGCAAGCGCTTGCATAGGCTCTTGATATAATCCTTGTTTTCCATGCAAAAAGTGTGGGCTTTATTCTCAATCGGACAGAATATTTTAGAGCATGGCTCTTGGGTGTCCGTTCCTGTGTTAAGCGATTGCGTTGCTCTTGGTGACCTAACCGATAGACACGAATAAAAAGTGAAAGCAAAACCAGGTTTTAATAAAAATTTACCTCAGGCCCTCTGAGTGGCAGTCTTGCATTATACGACAGAGCCGTGGTGGTGCTTGATATTCAACTGAAAAAAAAAAAACTCTACTAGTATCATGTTGGACGTTAGGTGGCATTGACCTATGTTATATAGTGTGACAGAAAAAGTTAAATAACAACTATTCATCGCACAATGCTACTTGCGCAACGAGTGTGTGTTTTATGCTTTTCACCAACTGCGAAGTGGTCAGCCAATATCCATCGGCATCAGTTGCATGCAGCAGCAACAGAGTGCACATACCTGCATTTACTCCGTAAATTCGCGGAGATATAAGGGAGTTTTATTCGGGACAGCTTTATGCTCTCCCATAGTAGAATACCAAGGGCTGTAAATCGTTAAACACTTTTTCTAAACACACATACCTGAAAACCAATCACGGACAACTGCACCGAAACAGCAAATCATAAAGTTCTCTGTTCACCAGAGGTCGCTAGCCTTTAAGGCTGACGTCCACACACGGTGGCGGTGTCATTTTTGTCGACACAACCTCATTAAACGTGAGGCCCGCGGGACGGCTCTATGCTCTCCCATAGTAGAGTACCCAGCACTCTAACTCGTTACCCCCTTTTACCTAAACACACATACCTTACAGATGTGTAGCGCGTACCTCGCTCATCCGCGGAAAGAATATTGGTGCGGTGGGTGTGGTCCTACTTCACAAAAATTAATATTTACGGCGTAGTTGGCATACCTTGCGGTAAGTGAAATCTTTAGGTCCAGTTTTCCTTGCCCTAACGCGAAACTGCACTCAGAATTCGCATTAGACAGGTTTGTATACAATCGCATGTGAACTTCTTTAATAATTCATTCAATGTGCCACTACCTCGAGTTTTTGCGCACGAATGGCGCTTTTTTTTCTCACAAGCAACAACATCATCACCCAGACGGCCAACGATACTCTAATTTCTGCGAAACAAGCTATTTAACCCCATTGCGTTCATATAATCAGCCCTCATTGTACTATAAAGTGATTGAATTAAAATGCAGCTGCGATACGTCGCTCTTGTATTAGCAAGTATTTCAGAGTTTATCGATGTGTTCTCATTCACTCAGCAGTTTATTTTGAGAAGTGCTTTGACGTTATGAATTTGACGAGTCGGCTCCTAGAAACTGTACATTGATTTTCGAACCGTGGCGCAGATACGAACTACAAAGCGATTTCTAGCTAAAGCCTAAATATCAGGTAAAAAAAAGGTGGATTGGTGCCATATTTATCGAAAAAAACGGATCTTGGGCTACAACAAAAAAAAAACGCTCCTGGGAAATTATTTGCCGGGCCGGAGGATGACAAGCTGCTGAAAGAGAAGCTTCACAGTGAGCAACAACACCCCAGGGTATTCTGCGGTTGCCCGTGCCACAGAAGCCTCCACGTACCCGCTTTCCCCTCTCCCGAAAAGAAACAAAAACAATGACAAACAGAACAGGCTTGCATGACATGACCGCAAGCCAATTATGCAAATGTACGTTTCGGCGGAAAACCGCGTATTCTTGACTGAGCAAAGAAGACGCCTGTTGCAGTGATGCTCGCTGTTAACTCGCTGTAGGGGGTGCAGCTAGTTGTCTTGCCTGGGGTGTTTTAACTCCAAGCAGAGTGGAGTAGTGGGTTCCGGGCTTTCCCACATCAGAGACAAGGGCTGCGCGTCCACTGCGACGCGCAAGGGGCTTAGTGCACGTCATCGTATAACAAGTGTATCCCCCCCCCCTCCTCACATAGACACACACCGATGTTCGCATTCAGCAGCTTGAGGCACCGCAGGCGATGTTAGGTACGGGTCGCACGTCACTGCCTATGGCCAATGGCGTACGTGATTTGTGGTCTCTCTTGCCCGTGTCCTATAGAGGGAAGCTATAGTATGCCCACTACTTACTTGCATACTCATATACTGACTTTTCACTCGGCTGAGATCAAAAACGCAAACATTCGAGCAATCCAGGCTCCCATTTCCTAGCTTCCTGCTAGCGATCACACAACACCCGTTACCACTTGCCCTCGTTTCCCTCACTCCTTTCCGGGGCTCCTTACCACATTGTTTTTCTTTACTTTCTCTTTTAATACTAGTTATTGATCGCGCCTGAAAGTTCTGGCTACTGTACGCAGGGTGGTAAAAAAATGGCAGCATATCCACGCAGTGAATGATGGAGAGTGGGGCGAATCATTCGTCCGTCCATGCGTCCGTCTGTGTGACCGTCCATGCGTCCATCCGGCCTACCAGGTGTGCGTCTGTTCGTGCGTCCGTTCCTGCGTTCGTCCATGCATCCGCCCCTGCGTCCGATCATGCGTCCATCCATGCATCTGTGTGTGTGTCCGTTCATCCATCTATTGAACACTCCAAGTACCACCATCTCGCATCTTTTCATCACATATTCCCCATATAGAAGCACCGCCATTCAGCGGACATTCCAAGGACTAAACGAGAGGTGGCACATGCACGCTTTCTTACGGCTTGCGCTTCGGGTCCACTTCCCACCTTTAACCACCTCGAGTTCATGGTATATACTAGTTCACTGTATTCATGGCACTGCGGCCCAACGCTCGCTAAACCTTTCTAAAACCAAAAAGGTTGCGCACAGCGAGTATAACGTAGCAACCTTTTCCTGTCAGATAGTGCTCAATGTACATGCCAATGGCTGCTAATGGGAAATCAGAGACAGGAAAATTCGGCTTTTGCTTTCTTACGGCTTGCGCTTCGTATCTACTTCCAACCTTTAACCACCTTCCTGGTGTATCATTGTATTCATGGCACTGTGGCTCAACGCTCTCTAAACCTTTCTAGAACTGATTAGGTTACACCCAGCGAGTATAACATAGCAACCCAATATAACATAGCCCAATATAACATAGCAACCCTTTCTAGCATAGCAACCAATATAACATAACCCAATATAACTTAGCAACCCTTTCTTGTCAGATAGTGCTCAATGTACATGCCAATGGCTGCTAATGGGGATTGCAGTGTGCGCGTTCACTAAAAGCCGAATGCTCCTGTCTCGCATTCCTCCTTAGCAGCTATTGGCATGTACATTGAGCATTATCTTTTATTGTTCAACAACGCACGGAAAAAATCTCTCAGCGGCACCATCTTGGAGGTCAAAATGGTATACTTGTTACACACTACAACGGCTACGAGGGATGAACGAGTGCCGTTATAAGAAGCTTTGCCCCTAAAATGCACAGTTCCGCACAACCTACCGTTGGATGATTTCAGCCCCGTCTACGTAGGGCAGCCCAACTCCAGCTGCACAGTGCTCTTGTTGAAATGTTAAAAAAATAAAACAAAAGGAACAGAAAAAAAATCACAGCCTATCAACGGAGTGAATAATGATGAGTGGAGCGAAGTGTCCGTCAATCCGTGCATCCGTCCAGCGGTCTGTCAGTTCATCCATCTGTCTGTCTGTCCGTCTGTCCATCCAAACATATCACACTAGAGCACGCATCGACGTACGAATAGATGGACGGTCGCTTAGGCCAACCCATCATCGTGCATTCCATGGATATGCTGTGAATTTCTTCCTTCTATCTTCTTTAATCGTCAACCATACGAAAACCACCAATGCCATATAGGGATATTATTTATAAGGGAATACACACACAGTGCTATCTAGAGAGCAATTCTTAAAACTAACTAGAAATGGCTACTACATCATATAAATACGAGAGATTGGTCCAGAACGCAAGAAGCTTCTCCCCTAAAGCGTGCAATTGATTTGGTATGCAATTGATTTTCATGAAAAGTTTCATTATTATGCAGTCTTCATAAAAACCTCCCTCCTCACGGTCACTGAGAGTGGCTTTTCCTATGTAATTACATAGTGGCAAAGCATGGGTTGTAAAGGCAGCAGCTGAAAAAAAATATACTATCCCCCTCTGCCCAGTTCATTGCGCATAGGCTCTGAATAAAGAAAGAAAAGGGTACCCCTTTAGGAGCATACGCTCGTTACGTGCAAGACCAAGGGAAAACTTACTATTTTAAGGTAGCATCTATCTCTCATTTCTTTGTTGCAAAGGTGACCATCCATCAGTTTGTTTGTTACTCTTGTACGAGACGCACATGTATAGATGCTATCATGAATATAGGTTAGCTTGCTAAGCTAAGATACTCAGCATACACACAAGCGAAGGTCCAGGGGTCTTTTGTATGCGCCCCTGTCATAGTCACTCTGCTCTTAAAAACAGTTTTTCATCAGAGCTAGAGTTAGTATGAAGCACCGCGCAGCTCTTAATGTCAGTTTTTAGATGCTCTCAATTTCTGTACTCGGTTCCCAAAGAGTGAGTTCCGGAGTGAGTTTCACTCTAAGCTTGGTCCGATACGCCAGATCACTCTCCGGCATGCAAATACAAATGGTGTTTAGTACCGCGAGTTTGCGTGACTGTTATTATGTGCCACAGCTCCACTATCAATTACTGCAGGCTCTACAGATAGATATATTGCTCCTCATAAACACGTTTCGGTTCAGCCCTGCGTTGAGATTACTTATGTTTTCTTTAATTCCTTCCTCTTCCGACTGTTCAGATCACTCTCTGCACCTCTCTGCGTTCCACGAAGCGAGATAGAATTTTCTGTAATTTAACAGTCGCGCAAGATGCTTGATTAAGACGCTTGTATTCTATTATTGGTATCAGTGGGTTCGCGTACTGCTGCCGGCTCACAGTATTAAACTTCCCTACGTGCGCGTGCGAGACGTTGTGAAATTCGATCTCCTTATTTCGCCAAAAACGAGTTAGCGGGAGAAATGTAGGCGAGGCAAATTCTCTCATAAGTTCGTTGAGGAACAACCAGATTATTGTTATGATCGGTCGCTGCGCTGTGCTTGTTGCTCGAGATGCAATGTGTGCTGTTTGCGCACGAGAAAAAAGAGCTGATTGTTCTCGTTTTATGTGCGTGTGATTACTCTTTTCACGCGCTCAATCAACATGAAAGGAAGCTGATCAAATCAAATCTTCCATTAGGTATCTTCATTTTTATTCTGCCGTTTATTGCCGTTTTTCTGCCGCTTACTTCTGCCATTTATATTCTGTGTGCAACTTAATGCTTGCGATGGCTGCACACCGGTGGTATATACTCAAGCAGCGATGGGAATCTGCCAGATGGCTCCACCGGGTGGTCAAAAGGTTGCTGTCACGCACGCTTGCCCGCCCACTA
This sequence comes from Rhipicephalus microplus, assembly GCF_013339725.1. NCBI lineage: Eukaryota > Metazoa > Arthropoda > Arachnida > Ixodida > Ixodidae > Rhipicephalus > Rhipicephalus microplus. The sequence continues at coordinate 137,229 of NW_023610178.1, forward strand.
TCTTGACAAAGTTCGGTAGATGGCTCATACATATAGATTTTCGCACTCAGTATGAGGTACACTACGGCGGCGCATGGCCAACCGCCGTGTCAGGCTGTACAGTTGGGATATTCGTGAATTGTTTTCAAGCTATTACGGAAGGGTTTGACTTTTCGTACGAGTACGCATTCATTTCACTTGCTTTTATGCTCGAACTTGTTTTGTGTTGGAGTGACATCAGCTCCTAAACTGTCAACTTCGATGTTGAAATCAAGCAACTGAAACAGAGATAGAGGCGTTGAGGAAAGGAAATGACTCAACTGCTTCAGCCCCAGTGCTGCAGCAGGGGCTGAAGCAGTTGCGCCAAGCAACTGCTTCAGTAAGCGCCAAGCAGTAAGCAGTAAGTAAGCGCCAAGCAACTGGGGCCGATGTGCATTTGCAGAAACAACCAAATCTCTCCTAATACCTGGAAATATACCGTAATCAGCACTACTTTAAACCTTGCCGAGAGCTCACCCACACACTGTAGAGTTCTGTGGCTCACACTGACGGCGATAGTGCAGGACTGTGCTCTCACCGTCTACTTCGCGTTTTAGCGACAGTTAGCACAAATGCGCTGCAGCTTCACACTCTTGATTGGCAGTATTCTCTTACGACAGTATTTTGTGAGTTACGCCAGATCGAATCCGATTGAAGTTAGCTGCTAGCCTCATTTCGTAAACCATTGTGATTTTTTGCTATCGCATTTATTCATTCGCCCTTGCTAAGAAGCTGTGATTTTTTTTTTTTAATGCGAAGCTTTCCTTAGCAAACTACGGCGACTTTGAGGGCATCTATCTAGCCGCCAACGACTTTTAGATCTCCTGGCCGTTTCGATAATGGTATCAAACTTGGTATGGCATAACATGACTGTACGAAGAACATATTGGACTAGATATAACGAGGAAAATCATGACTATTGCCGCGAACCTATGCATTGGGTTTGTTTATTTGTGTTTTGTTTTTTCGGCCTGGCTGCGCCGGCCTGCTGCTATCACTGTTTTCACAGCGTTTCGAACAAACGCTATCACAGCGTTTCGAACAAACGCTATCGAACAGCGCTTCGAGCGTTCCGAACGAACAGCGTTTCGAACAAACGCTATCACATCGTTCTCGATACAATTCGACTATTCGAGAAACCGTCGCGCCGAGGGATATAAATTGACCATTTGCGGAAAAGTGAGCGCCCCCTGTCGTATAAACAGGAAAGCTTCGCTTTTGGTTGGAAAACAAAACGCTTGTTTTGTTGCTTTAGGACCAAAAACGCATGCCCGTTATGAAACAAGAAGGTAAAGGAGAAAAACATTCTGTTGACGTTTGTATACACGGTGTAAAACAAGAATTTCTCACGTTTCAGCCTGAGAAATAACCAAGTGAGGTGATACCTGCACTCCGCTACCTCGACGGTTCGCCAGGCTCATTACGCCTGCTCTTTTAAGAAGAACATTATGTTATACACTTGAAGTTAAACCTTGAAATGTCTGTCGATTAACTATAGGTTCAGTGAGGACGGCTTGTGCACCGTCTGTGAGGTACGGTGTTCGCGTGAAAACGGCAGTGTTCGCCGTTACTACGGGTCATATCGATGGAACGCCAGGCTGATGTTTTCCAACCAAAACCAAAACGCCTGTACAGGAACGCTACATGTGCGGTTACTGCTCATGCGCAGTGGTTTTCCCGCAAATGGTCAATTCCCACACAGCTGATGCCGCGACATTCGATCGCCGACGCTCACTAGCGTGCCCGTCGTTTTGCCGGCCGCTGCTTCGCCGCCTGTGTATTCTTTCAGTTGTTAGGGGAGCACAGGTTCGCTCCAATAAACTTGTTTTCCTTATAGACAACTGTGTCGTCCTTTGCTGCGTGACATCTGGTGGAGATGCGGGGTACATGAACCCTAAGCCATTGCCAAGCCGACAAGCAAGCCCAACACGACAAGCACGCTCAACTCGTGTCAGCCGCCGACAGCAAGGCCTTCAGCCAGAGTTTGGACTGCTCCCGGATAAAACAATTGCCCGCAGCTTCCCTCGGGGGAACACTGAGGAGGATGCGGAGCGTAACTCACGCTAGCCGAGGGAACTCGAGCGGCAATCAACGACTGCTTGCACGTAGCACACACGACGTAGTCGGCATAGTCGGTGCCCTTTCCAAACGTATCGCAAGAACCGACAACGCTTTGGAGTTGTTCTGAATGTTGCCGATCTGAGTTAAGTTGTTATCGAACCAAAGACGATCACACACCTTGCAGGTGTTGCCGAAGCTTCGGTCGAGGAAGTCAGCGCTTGAAGCGAGCGTTGGGCGTGGCATACTGCTTGGCGCGCCACGCCGCTAGCTAGGCGCGCTTGCGCTCGCGGGCAGCATCGGGATCGGCCTCTCGTCAGCCGACGCTTGCACTCGGCTTCCCGTTTTCGAAAGTCCGGGTCCTCTTGTCGACGCTTACGTTTCAAAGCGGCCGAATCCGGTGCTGCTGCTCGACGCTGACGTCTCTCAGCGGCTTCACGTTCTCTAAGTTGAGCATCTTCCGCTCAACGCCGACGTTTACGTTTGGTGTCGCGAGCTCTTCTCCGCGCTGCCTTGTCTTCGGACGACGACTTGGTTGCGGTTCCGCCAACACTTTGGCCGGCGCTGGTCGAAAGGACGTCGATCATTGCGACCTCGGACGTCGACGCGCCGTACAAACCAACCGACGAGCGGCAACTGAGCGAGCGAGCACCGACCTTGAGTATATATACAGCGCGACGGCGCAAGCACTGTCAGCTGTCGAAGGTTCGAGAAGGGGGAGAAGCCCAACGGCGCAAGCACTGTCAGCTGTCGAAGGTTCGAGAAGGGGGAGAAGCCCAACGGCGCATGCGCGCGCGTCAGCTGCCGATGTTCTCGAAGCGCGACGGCGCATGCGCGCGCATCAGCTGCCGATGTTCTCGAAGCGTGACGGCGCATGCGCGCTACATTATACAGCTAGCGAATGTTCGTGAAGAGGAGAAGCGCACGCGGTGTGTAGAGGAGGAAGGGTGCACAGATGGTAGAGGAGTGAAGCGCGCGCGGTGTGTAGAGGAGGAAGGGATGCACAGATGGTGGAAGAAGGAGGAGGAAGCTTGCGGACGGCGCCGCACTACAAGCCTCGGGTACTGGATTCTCCGCATCTAAAAAGGAAAGGAGACGTAAAAATCACGATGATCAACGCAGGCACCATGACCAGCGCTACCAACCCTCCCGTAGTTCTGCAACAACCTCGTGAGCCCCCATCATTCCGAGGATCTCCTGGTGAAGACCCGGAAGAGTAGCTGGAGAAGCTGGAGCGCGTCCGCATCTTTAACAGGTGGGATGACGAAGAAACGTTTCGTCATGTCTTCTTCTATTTGGAGGATGCAGCTCGAACGTGGTTTGAGAACCATGAAGGCTCCCTAACCGACTGGACTGTCTTTAAGAACGAATTCCTCAAAACATTCGCTACGATTGTGCGGAAAGAACGAGCCACCCTTTTGTTGGAGACGCGAATGCAACCCCCTAACGAAGGTGTTGTACTGTTCGCTGAGGAGATGAAGATGCTGTTTCGGAGAGCTGACCCCGAAATGGCAGAAGAGAAGAAGGTGCGCTTTCTGATGCGGGGAGTTAAACAAGAGCTCTCCACTGGACTCATCCGCAACCCCCCTAAGACCGTCGCTGAGTTCGTCACCAAGGCTTCGATGATCGAGAGGACCTTGGATATGCGTTCGCGGCAATACAATAGACCACTCAACACCCTTTCGGTGAACCCGGTAAACGCCCCTGGATTGACGACGAAGACTTGCGGGAGACCATCCGCGCCGTCGTTCACGAGGAACTGAGGAAATTGTTCCCAGCAACGCCGCAGCCCCAAGTCGCCTCCCTCACTGACGTTTTCCGCGAGGAGGTTCAGCAAGCACTGAGGAATTCCACGCCGTCGGAAGCATCTTGCGAACCACAAGCGATGACCTACTCCGCTGCTGCTCGTCGACCCCGACCCGTCCCAACCCGTTATCAAGAGGCCCCGCCGTACCGCCGCCCAATGTCGCCCGCCCGACCCCCTGTAACCCGAACCCAGGCGCCCAGGAAGACCGAGGTGTGGCGAACGCCAGATAATCGTCCGCTGTGCTACCACTGCGGAGAGGCCGACCACGTCTACCACCGCTGCCCGTACAAGAGGCTGGGTTTGCGTGGGTTCTCCGTCAACGCACCCCACCCGCGAGCCGGTCAGCGCCCATTTGAGATTAAAGAATAACTGTCGAACACCAGCCGTGGATCATCCCGTTTCAACCGTTCGCTGTCGCCCTACCCGTACCAACCCCCAACCGTCGCAGCAATGCTGACTTCGCCCGTGGAAGGTCCCCCAGCCCACGAGGGGAAAACTAAAAGCAGCAACTTATGGAGGTGAAGTTGCACAACGGCGAGAAAATGAAAACCCTCCAACGACGCAAGAGCGTGATTCACGACATGCCCTCATCCCGACAACCCGACGACACCCTGACGAGACCCCCGAAAACGACGACAGCTACTGCTGCGCGACGCGTACCCGAAATGACGAAGCCTGCCGCTGAGAAGACGACGATGACGATGCATAGTGCCCGACCATGAACACGCGCAAGCCGCGATACGACGCCCCGACGCACCCGAAATTCGAGGAAAGCTGCATCCGACGTCCAGTTGTCCATCGATGGCCTTGACGTAGTCGCCCTCATCGACACGGGAGCCGACTACTCGGTCATGAGCGGGTCATTCGCGTCCAAGCTAAAGAAAGTTACGACCAGATGAGACGGTCCGCACATACGCACAGCAGAAGGCCACCTCGTGACCCCAAGTGAAATGTGCACATCGCGCGTCACCATAGACGGCACTACGTACCCTTCGGAGTTCGTCATTTCGCCTAACTGCTCCCGCGACGTAATTCTCGGAATGGACTTTTTGACGGACAATGGCGCAATAATTGTTCTGCAGACCATGTCGATAACGTTTTCTTCCGATCACTCCACGACGCCGCAGCCGAACCTCGGACACCGTGCTGCTGTAAGGATCGCCGACAATCACGTCACCCTGCCACCCCGCGCAAGCTTGATGATCGCCGTCTATTGTGAAGGTGCTGCTCCTGACGTCGACGCTATCGTGGAGACTGACCAAAGGTTGCTTCTAGACCGCGGTGTGTCTGTCGCAAGAGGCATTGCGCTGTTTAAGCAACGCAGATCCCTACGTTTTAGTCACCAATTTCACTGAGGAGTACCAGCATCTAAACAAGGGCGCTGCGATTGCGTTCCTCTAAGAAACGCAAGAAGCGAGTCAAGTGATCGCGGTCGCCACCTTTGAACGCGCACGCGCAGATGCTTCCAGGCTGCCACATCCTTTCGACGTGAACCCGGCGCTGTCGCAAGAAAATCGGGACAGATTACTGGAGTTGCTCCGTCGCTACAGCGAGTGTTTTTCCTCGAACTCGAAGTTACGTCAGACACCTCTGGCAAAGCACCTGATAATAAGCGAAGATGGAGCCCGACCTACCAGACAGTCACCGTACCGCGTTTCTTCACACGAGCGCGAAGCCATCCGGACTCAAGTAGATGACATGCTCAGCGACGACATAATACAGCCATCGAAAAGTCCGTGGGCTGCGCCGGTTGTACTCGTGAAGAAAAATTGCCCGCAGCTTCCCTCGGGGGAACACTGAGGAGGATTCGGACCATATAATTGGTTAACGGGGTGTTAAAGTGGGACTTACTTGGGTCGATGGCTAAATTGGTTAACGTGGTTGTGAAATGAGTGTTAAATTGCGACTTACTTGGGTCGATGGCTAAATTGGTTAACGTGGTTGTAGGAGGGGGTGTTAAATGAGTGAACACGTACACACGTATGCGAAAGGGCGGCGCTGGTCGAAGGGACGTCGATCATTGTGTTTGTGGATTCGTTGGAATTCATTTCACCGCGACCTTGGACGTCGACGCGCCGTACAAACCAACCGACGAGCGGCAACTGAGCGAGCGAGCGCCGACCTTGAGTATATCTACAGCACGACGGTGCATGCACTGTCAGCTGTTGAATGTTCTCGAAGCGCGACGCCACATGCGCGTCCACTGGAGAATCAGGAGAATTGTAGATGTCGAACGCGGTGTGTAGAGGAGGAAGGGTGCACAGATGGTGGAGGAGTGAAGCGCGCGCGGTGTGTAGAGGAGGAAGGGATGCACAGATGGTGGAAGAGTGGGCGACGGCGCGACGGCGCATGCGCGCGCGTCAGCTGTCGAATGTTCGAGAAGCGGTGCGGACGGCGCACTACAAGGCGCGAGTATAAGATGCTCCGCATCTAAAAAAGATGGCACTTTAAGATTCTGCGTTGACTACCGGAGACTAAACAAAATCACCAAAAAGGATGTGTACCCCCTGCCACGAATCGACGACGCCCTCGACCACCTCTGCCACGCCATGTACTTCTCATCCGTGGATCTGAAGACCGGCTACTGGCAAATTGAAGTGGACGAGAGAGACCGAGAGAAGACAGCATTTATAACCCCGGACGGTCTATACGAGTTCAAGGTGATGCCGTTTGGGCTGTGCACGGCGCCAGCAACGTTTCAGAGAGTCATGGACACTGTGCTAGCAGGCCTGAAGTGGCACACTTGCCTCGTATACCTCGACGACGTTGTCGTATTCGCCCGGACTTTCGACGAACACCTCACAAGGTTAGAATCTGTACTCGAGGCCATTCGTACGTCGGGGTTAACGCTGGAGCCTGAGAAGTGCCGTTTCGCGTACGAGGAACTCAAGTTCTTGGGTCACGTCGTGAAGGCCGCGGGAGTCCTACCTGACCCGGAAAAAACATCAGCCATCGCGAACTTCCCAAGGCCGAAATATAAGAAGGGTGTGCGAAGGTTTCTCGGACTTTGCGCATACTACCGGCGCTTCGTCGCAAACTTCGCACGCATTGCAGAGCCACTCACGCGCCTGACGAAAGAAAGCACCCCTTTCAGCTGGAAAAACGACCAAGAAAAGGCATTCTGCGAGCTGCAACAACGCCTGCAAAACCCGCCCGTGCTCGCTCATTTCGACGAAAACGCCGAAACGGAAATGCACACGGACGCCAGTGATATCGGTTTGGGTGCCGTCCTCGTCCAAAAGCAAAGCGGTTACGAAAAGGTAATCGCCTATGCAAGCCGTGGTCTGTCGAAGGAGGAGAGAAACTACTCTGCCTCCGAGAAAGAGTGCCTGGCTATCATATGGGCCATTTCAAAATTTCGCCCATACGTCTATGGTAGACCGTTTACTGCGTTGTGACAGACCATCGTGCGCTGTGTTGGCTCACCAATTAGAAGGACCCCTCTGGCCGTCTTGGGCGGTGGAGCTTGCGCCTGCAGGAGTTCGACGTTACAATATTCTACAAATCCGGCAGGGAACACTCCGACGCCGACTGCCTGTCCCGCGCCCGCGTCGACCCACCACCACAGGACTCCGATGAAGACAGCGCGTTCTTCGGAGTCGTGACAGAAAGCGACCTAGCCGCCCAGCAGCGTGCCGACCCTGACCTCCGCGCCATGATCGACTACCTCGAAGGACGCAACGTCGCCGTGCCTAGGGCGTTCAAGCGCAACTTACCAGCATTCAGCCTCAAAAACTCCATCTTAGTGAAGGGGAATTTCAACCGCGGAACGAGAACGAATTATCTACTTGTCATCCCCGCAGACCTTCGTGACGAAATTTCGGAAGCGTGCCACGACGACCCGTCTTCCGGACATCTCGGAACAGCTCGCACGATTACAAAAATCAAGGCAAAACACTTCTGGCCCCGCCTTACATCCGATGTCACCCACTACGTACGGAGCTACCGTGACTGCCAGCGACAAAAAACACCACCGACGAGACCATACAATTACATTTCTACGTGACGCGGTGCGCGTGCTCACCGACGTTCGTTTCATCGCGTGACCCTGGCGTTGCCACGCCAGGCGCCGGTCCTGCCGTACACTCGCAGGCGCGCGCCACGCTGCGTTGCTTTGAAGCATGCGCACTTCAGCGCGTCCGGCGTCCCTGTGTCACGAAAAGAGGGCATGTCGTATTTCGCGTCGATTACCGTCGGGCCGCACCGATGAACGCTGGTCGCGCCTGGCGTCAGACTATAGAGTGCTCGCGTTTTGCTAACGTTGCGTCGCTGTGCCCAGCGTGCGCGTGCGTCAACGCTATACCGAACTATATAGGGCCCTTCATGATGTGCTCGCGGCCGTTTTGCTAGCTCCACATACACCAAATTTGGTGTTACGTGGCATCAATGGATGACAAAATATTTGACTGATGCAAGTATAATCCTGACACGCGTGTAATGTAAGAACATGACAACATACAACGCTCATAGCGTGCTCATGGGCGTTTCGCTAGCTACACATATACTAAATTTGGTAGCATGTGACGTGACTTGATGACGAAGGTAAACGACATATCCAAAGATGATCATCGTGGCATGGAAGTCAAGTACGGCATCGCTTACCTCCAGTCCTAACATTGTGCTGATTTTAAAGTGACATATCAACATTTCTCAATCGTGCTTCGCATATCATCGATTCGCACTGTACGTAGGATCTGCCATTTTTTTAGGGGGGAAGCTCCTTATAGCGGCACCCATTCGTCCCTCGTAGCTGTTGTAGTGTGTAAAAAGTGTAACATCTTGACCTCCAAAGTGGTGCCGGTGAGAGATTTTTTCTGTGTGTGGTTGAACAATAAATGTAGTGCTCAATGCACTAATAGAGGATGAGAGACAGGATCATTTGGCTTTCAGTTAACGCGCACGCAGCGATCCCCATTAGCAGCCATTGGCATGTACATTGAGCACCATCTGACAAGAAAGGGTTGCTACGTTATAGTCGCTGGGTGTAACCTCCTTAGTTTTAGAAAGGTTTAGCGAGCGTTGAGCCGCAGTGGCATGAATACATTGAACTATTATATACCATGAACTCCAGGTGGTTAAAGGTGGGAAGTAGACCCGAAGCGCAAGCCGTAAGAAAGTGTGCATGTGCCACCTCTCGGTTAGTCCTTGAAATGTCCGCTGGATGGCGGTGCTTCTATATGGGGAATATATGATGAAAAGATGCGAGATGGTGGTACTTGAAGTGTTGAAGATGAACGAACGGGCACACAGACAGACATAGATGGACGCATAAACGGACGTAGGGGCGGATGCATGGACGAACGCAGGCACGAACACACACACGCACGGACGGGTGGATGGATGCATGTACGGTCACACAGATGGTTGCATGGACGGACGGAAGCAAGAATGAATGGACGGACGAATGCTTCGCCCCAATCCCCATCATTCACTCCGTGGATATGCTGCCATTTTTTTTACGGAACATTGCACGTAACTCAACATCAGTGCATCAGTTTCCATTATCATCACTGTTGATTCTTACTGAGACTTTTAACTGAATGAGGACGCGCACATGGACACGAACACTAGATTAAAATAATCCACACAACGAGAGCAATCTTGTGTGTGTGTCTGTGTGCGCGCCCTTACTCAGTTAAAAATGAACCAATACCGACTAGCCCAATTATCCGTGTTACTGCATTACTGAGACTACACAGATACATGGCCGCTTTCGGAACAGTAAATTTTGGAGTACCTGAACGTTCGACCTTCAAGCCAGAAAGCGACTGAGACGCTGCTGAAGTTGTTTAGCAAAAATGTTTAACGATTTCGAGTACTTGGTACTCAACTATGGGAGAGTAGTAAGTCGTCCCTAATTAAAACGCTACATGCCGAATTTCGTTTTGCTTAAGCACACGTGTCAATGCGGTCAACTGGAGCTAAACGACTGTGACGATCCCTTGCCTGTGTGTGTGTGTGCGCGCGCATTTTCTTTCTTTTTCTTTAACCACCCATTTGACTCGTTTTCCCACCTTACCTTTAATACCCATTTTCCTTTCCCAGTGCAGGGTAGCAAACCAGAAATTTTCTTCTGGTTAACCTTCTTGCCTTTCACTCAACCTTATTCTTTCTCTCTGGGATTTCGAGAGCCAGAGAACACTTCGAATCTCTATCTCTGTTCGCTCATGTAGGTACGTCTTTTCATGCGTGGAAAAACAAAAGGAGCCCACATTATCTTTCTGCGAAGCCTCTTCGCGCGTGATACACTGACAGACACCTAACAAACGTGGAGCCTGAAAAAACAGGAGAACAATATTAGATACCGTGGTACAGGCTCCTAGTGGAGCAGGCCGACGTAAAACGTAGTAAAAACCACGTTTGTTTTTGCAATCCACTTTCCACCGTAAGAGACGAATTGCCGCTAACGCGTGGAGGAGACGGAACCATGTCTGTTGGTCCGTGTGGGCATCAGGGCTGCGCGAAGCGAGGTCGACTTTGCAATAAAATGTGTTTTGAAGCCCACTGGGAGGAAGGAAGCAATAACTGCCATTGCTGACGATGAACGCCTTCCGAGCCTACTCTGCGTGCCTAATTGAAGCCTCGCCCCGCCGCGGTGGTCTAGTGGCTAAGGTACTTGGCTGCTGAAACGCAGGTCTCAGGTTCAAATACCGGCTGCGGCGGCTGCATTTTTCGATGGAGGCGGAAATGTTGTAGGCCCACGTGCTCAGATTTGGGTGCACGTTAAAGAACCCCAAATGGTTGAATTTTCCGGAGTTCCCACTGCGGCGTCTCTCATGATCATATGGTGGTTTTGGGACATTAAACCCCACATATCAATCAATCAATCAATCAATCAATTAGTTGAAGCCACGCTGCAAATAAAGCCATTAGTAGAAGCGTTTGCGTGAAGAGCGAAGGAGTAGTGACCATGGTACAGACTTCCTACGCAGAAAGCTTGCTTTCGTGTCATTCAAAGTTCGAGCTAGCGCCAAACTTCAAAATATTGGTTTGTTCTTTTCTATCTCTTGGCTACGTTAGTTCTTTAGTTGGGTCTAGTTATTTATTTTTTCGCTTGATTGCTTGTTTGTTTTTATTTATCTGTCCCCACAGCTGTCACTCGGCTCTTAGTAGCTAGCGTTAGTAATTTTGTTTTCATCAACAAGCACCTATAATATCTCTGCATCTTTTTTTATTTAAGAAAGGTGTTGCCCCCACCCCGATGCGATTTCACGAAACTAAGCTGGCATTAACCTCATTCATTTCCTCAGTCTCTTTCTCGCCCTTATCTTTCTAATCATTGGGGCATGACAATAAATGTACACTGAGGTGTCCCCCTGTTATGCTTATATCCTTCTTCTCGGTGCCTTCCTTCTCAAGCAAGTAGGCATGGTACTTCTTTCAAGAGAATACTTCTCCTTTTCTTTCTTTTACCTTCGGACACATTTGCCTACCGTGGTGGTCTAGTAGTTGTGGCACTCCCCTGCTAACTAGAAGGTTGCAAGATCGAGTACCGACTGCAGCGGCTGTACTTTCGATGAAGCCAAAAATGTTTGAGGCCCGTGTAGTTTTAGATACAAGTTAAAGAATCCCAGGTGGCAAAAACTTCCGGAGGCCTCCACTACGGCGTCTCTCATAATAATAGGGCAGTTTTAGTGCGTTAAACCCTAGCAAATGTTATTATTATTATTATTATTATTATTATTATTATTATTATTATTATTATTATTATTATTATTATTATTATTATTATTATTATTATTATTATTATTATTATTATTATTATTATTATCGATGCTCCTCATGATTGAGCCGTGCCCACCAGCATCCATTGTAGCGTGTCATGACGTCGGTGGTGATGACGAGAATTGTAACAGACGACGACTAGCTTGTGAAGTAGATTACATCTTGATATGTTCTACGATACCTTTCGTATGAACGGAAAAAAACAACTACTACCAGGGGAACCTACCCACACCTCATTTTTGTCAAGTTCAGGCTATACTCAATACCATAAAGCAGTAATAATGAAGCCAAAACAAAATTCACAACTCAACTCAACCGTGCGTGTTATGACCAATAAACATTGCATATAGCAGTACAGGGCTTGGCACTCATTTAAATGCGTGGTTGGTCAATGTCACGGATGATTAACAGTAACACCAAATATTCTCACTGCTGCGCCCACTCATCATCAATTGCTTCCTGAATATGTGGTGATATTTTTTTTATTGTGGAAACCTCTGAATTTTTTTATTGTTTATAACATTACCATGTATTTTTCTCTAGTTCTTGCTACAGTGGATGTGCCCTTATTGCCACCCACACAAGACAACATGACCTTGTTTATCGCCCAGTTGTAGAAAAACTACGAACGATCGTTTATCCGCAGACATTATACTTAATATATTTGGCTTATGCGACCCTCATTCAATACCCGAAAGTGTTCTTTATGAGTCTTTTAACTCATTGGTCATTTCGAATCATTTTTAGGGTACCATGAAAAAAATTGTGCTTTGACACCCGTATCGTAAAGTTACCGACAATCGCCCCACCATGCTGGCATTCGACTGCTAGCTTGGAGGTCGTGGATCCAATCCCGGCTGCGGCGGTTTCATTTTCGATGAAGGCGAAAATATTTGAGGCCCGAGTGTTTACAATTATATGTGAAAGTTAAAGAGTTTCACAAGGTCAAACTTCGCGAAGCCCACCATAAATTACGCAGCCCACCATTACGGAGCCCAAAAAGATACGTATTAATAGTTACAACCCAGAACTCCTCCTTCGCTGGGTGATAGGTAGATAAACAGATGTCCTTTTCTTTCTCTCCTGTTCCTTCCTTCCTTCTTTCATTTCAATTGGCTACCATGACTTGCGAAGGGGAAAGTGGAGAACACTTCGTTCAATACTCAATGAAAAAATCAAGTTCTGAGTATACCAATTTTTAAATGGTGCCTAACTAAGGCGATGGGTTGCATCATTTTGAAAAGGCTTTCTTGGAGCTTTTGCGGGCAAAAATAAAAAAAAACAGGTCACTGAAATATTCAGTTTTTTCGGAGTTCAATTCTTTTTTTTTCGATTGAAAAGAGAAGAAGAAATATCAATTGAAGAAAGAAATGCAGCCAGGAAAGAGAGGAACAAGGATTGCAATCGACGACATTGCCAGATTGCTTCGAACAGAATCATTCTTTTTAATCAATTTGGACGAAGCAGCCGGTGTTGTGCGTGCAAGTAAATCGTCGATTCCTGCAAGTGCTCGACACTTATGAAAAAAAACAAACATAACAAGGTTTCTTTTTCTCCGCGTGGCGATCTTTTCCTCTTTAAACGGGTTGCTCTTCAAGCCGGAAAATAAGTTTGTGTTGAAGCAATCGAGTGTATAGGTACTGGTTGATATATGATACCGGCGAAACAAGACGTAACTTTACCGGTATATGGCGTTTTCTTCAGTCTGCGTTTTTTTCGCATAAATAATTGAAAAAACGAATGTCGACTTGAAAGAGCAATGTAAAACCTGAAGTGCATTGATGACGTCACCACCTTCAACAAACCATAAGCGCTGACGTTTCAGTTCGCATCAATAAACGTCGTTGTCACTTTCGTGACGTCATTTCCGCCATGTCCATTATTTGTAGGGTAGCTCCCTATCATGCAGAAATGATATTAAGCTACCCTCTATACGGATAGAGAAGGGGTGAGTATAACGCAAAGAGAAAGATAAACATTTCACAACCCACACAATGCAGCTTATCCCAGTTGCCTTCAAGTACTGCAGGAGGGCTCGTGTTGCTTTCTCGGCTGATGTGCTGCGAGACTGCAGCACCCAAAATCTTTATTTTAGTGGAGGGCCAATCATCGAGTTTCTCGAAGGCACGCTGCAGAGTCCGAATTCGGTTAGAAATTAGGCTGCGCTAGAAGTATTCCTCAAACGCAGTGATGTTAGAGAGCGATTTCCGGGCATGAATCGATGTATTGAGTGTCTTGAAAATATAGGAGCGTATGTTTTATCAGCCTTCGGATTTGATGCACTACTTTAATAGAAAATGATTAGTCGCTGCTTTATCTATTCATCTGAATTTCCCCGCCTAAGTTATTTAAAAAAGGCGATGAAACCAGGGGCTTGTAAATGATTGTTTCTACTTTTCTCGTGCGTTACGCAAGAAGCGCGGACAAGAAAACACGCATAAGCGTCCGGTAAGCCATGGTTGTCAGCAGCGTAGTTAGTATGCAAGTACACACTGTTTCACACTTAGGGCAAATCTCTAAGCGCGTGGCATCGTGATGAGGCCAGCGCTGCAACCACGCGCCGTCACCAGCTCGCGCGTGCGCAGATGATTCAGAAGCGCAGTTTTTAACCACGTCGTCTGCTACGAAGGCTTTTGCATGCCGAATTGCTGGCCAGTGCACGGATTTTATTGGTAGAGCAGGAACTGGCCTGATAAACGTTATGGGACGCACTAAACGGTGTGCACTAAACGTTATGCGACGCCAACTTCTCAACTCTTTATTTGGGATGATGGGGTGCATATATATACAAGCCCAATTTGACAGCATGTCTTGTTTGCTCTATTGAAACGCCGTGGTGCTGTATGCATTTATGAACATTTCTTCACTGTGTGTGCACCGCATTCGATGGGACGAGGAATTGACGAATGACAATTAGCACGCGATGCGCGTTGTCTTGATTTAACCTTGAGTACAAAATTTGCAGATCCCACGTACAGTGGGAATCGATGATATTCATAGCACAAAAGAGAAAAGTCGATATATCATTTTAAAATCAGCACAACGTTACGAGGTAGAGGTATATTATCCGTACATGACTTCCGTGTCATTGTTATCAAGTTTGGATGTGTCGTTTACTTTCGCCATCAATTGACGTCACGTAACACCAAATTTGGTATATGTGGAGCTAGCAAAATGGCCGCGAGTGCATCATAGAAGGCCCAATATACTCCAATATAGCGTTGATGCGCACCCACGCTGGGCAAAGCGACGCTACTTTAGCGAATCGGATTGGATAAACTTTTATTTGGTCCTCCAAAACACCGACCACTGTGTTGCGGGCAGCTCCCACGTGGGGACTGAGATGCCAAGCTTCTCAGCCGCCTCGCGGGCTTGGTGGACAGCCCAGAGCTGATCTGCCAAGGACGAGCTGCGGATTGCCGCCTCCCATCTTGCAGAGGTGATGTGCGATAAATGAGCGAATTTGGTGCACTGCCAGAGCATGTGTTCTAATGAAGCTATTTCCCCACAATGTGGACAAAGATTACTTGGGTATAGGTCAGGGTACATGATGTGTAACATTTTCAAAGTAGGGTACATCCCCGTTTGCAAAGCTTTAATGTAAGTGCTTGGGGCCGGGTTAGATTTTTGTGAGGTGGAAGGAAAACGAGCACTCTATAGCCTGACACCAGGTGCGACCGGCACGAACGGCGCGACCAGCGTCCGTCGGCGTGGCCCGACGCCAACCCGCGCGAAATGCGACATGCTACATTTCGCGCCGATGCGTTACACAGACAACACTGTGTCTCCATCTTCTCGTGACGAAGGGACGCCGGACGCACCGACACGCGCATGCCTCAAAGCAACGCAGCGCGGCGCACGCCTGCGAGTGTATGGCAGGACCAGTGCCTGGCGTGGGAACGCCGGCGTGACCCGACAAAATGAACGCCGGTGAGCATGCGCACCGCGTCACGTCGAAATGTATTGACGTCTTGACTGTGGCATGGGGTCATGTTCTCACATGACATGCATATCATGATTATGATGTTCACACCAGTCACATACCTTCGTCATCCATTGACATCACGTAATACCAAATTGGGCATATGTAAACCTATAGCGAAGCGGCCGTGAGCGCATCATGAGTGTGACATGTAGTTATGTTGTTACATGACACGCATGTCGTGATTATCATGTTTGTATGTGTCATTTACCTATGTCCTCCATTCGCGTCGCGAAATACCAAGTTTGGTACAAGTGGAACTATCGAAACGGCTGCGAGCGCATCATGAGCGTAGCATGTAGTCATGTTGTTACACGAGACGCACCTTATGTTCATCATGTTTGCACCAGTATCATACCTTCGTCATCCATTCACGTTCCGTAATACCAAATTTGCTATAAAGGAAGCTAGCGAAATGGCTGCCAGCGCATCATAAGGGTGGCATGTAGCCATGTTAGCATATCATGCTTATCATATCAGCATATCAAGCACACTTTCCTGCGAACTTAGTTTTGAATTTAGAAACGTTGCCCCTATAAGTACTCACCCGTACAAGTGACTGCAATCTGTTCTGCCCCCTTATGAAAGATTGCATAGCGGGTCACTAGCTAATAAGGTTGTGTTCAGTCCATGGCAAGGTGAACAGTGCAACGGTGACCATAAGAGTGGCAATTGCTCTTTTACAAGCCACTGGACTACATGCGCGTCCGTATAGCAGTGCACCAATCTGACGGGGCTGTACATATTCACCTCTGTACCTCCAAATCGCCATCCATTACTATTTTAGGCGCGATGCTCCTTATGCCGTGGGTCAGGCGTTTCATGTCGTCGTCGTAGTAGCCGCCTCTCCTTTAGTCCTTAGAACTTCTGCTGGATGGCGGTACTTGTATATGATTATGCAATAAAAAGATGTGGCATGGTGGTACTTGAAGTTTTCACCAGACAGACAGACAGACAGACAGACAGACAGACAGACAGACAGACAGACAGACAGACAGACAGACAGACAGACAGACAGACGGATGGACGGACGGACGGACGGACGCATGAACGGACGGATAGATGGACGGACGGATGTACGGACGGATAGATGGACGGACGGACGGACAGATGGACAGACAGACAGACAGACAGACGGACAGATGGACAGACAGACAGACAGACAGACAGACAGACAGACAGACAGACAGACAGACGGACAGACAGACAGACAGACAGACAGACAGACGGACGGACGGATGGATGGACGGACACATGGACCGACGGACGGACGGACGCATGGACAGACGGATGGATGCATGGACGGACGGATAGACGGACGGACAGACGGACGGACAGACAGACAGACAGACAGACAGACAGACAGACAGACAGACAGACAGACAGACAGACAGACAGACAGACTGACGGATGGATGGATGAATGGATGGATAGACGGGTGGACTGGAGTTTTACGGGCCGAAACAGTGTTATGGTTATGAGTCACGCTGTATTTGTGGACTCCCAGTTAACTCTGACCGCTTACGTTTGTGAACGTGCACCTCTACCTAAGTACACGGACGTGCTTGAATATAGCCCCAAACATACAAACGCAGCCACTGTAACCGGTACTCGAACCCGCAACCCGCAGGGCAACAAAAAGAGACACTGACGTGATTATTGCACATAAATTTGAGTATGTGAACTAGTATTGCCCTAACTTTATTTGGCCTTCCTGTGAGGGTTTCTCTTAGTTTTCACGCAATCACTTTGGAGCTCTGTACCTGAGGATATATATGGTCACCGCTATTTGAACGTGTGAGCTTGAAAGGAAAGCATGTGTCAGCGTTCATGTATAAGCGTTGATGTTCAGGAATGTGGGCGTATCAGGAGAAAAAAGATAAATGTTAAATGCCAATCAAAACTAACCTTAACACAAAACATGTTCAAGCTTTCCATAAAATAGCAGCAGCCGAATGCGCCCTAGTTGCGACCAGATCTGGGGCTTAGGCTTAAGTGCTTATGAGTGAAAACAAAGGGCTGTGCTCATGCGTCTTGTTAGAATGAGGTAAGGTGCACGAGTAGTAAAAAAGTAACAATATTTCTATACTAACAGTCAATCAGTGCAAAATACCGTTCACCTGAGCACGCTTATTACGCTCAATATTGATTGCTTATGCGCCGCCTAATTACACAATCATTTGCGCATTCCATTCCACAATCAATTAATTACACAATCCGCAGCTGCGCAGCCACACAGGAGGGCGTCGACAGAACATATGCAATCTGGAGTAAAAGATAGAAAGCAAGATAGGCGACTGGCGTTTGGAGGAAAGCGATGCACAGCTTTCTGTGATTGCAAAGTGAGAAAAAAAAAGTTAGAAGGTGGCGGTGGAAGTCAGCGGGTAGTCGTTAGCGGTAGCTGCGTGCGGAAATGGCTAAGCGCCAGCAGATGTCACTGACGTCTTTTTTTTCCAAGCTTGCGAGAGCGCGGGGCCATTCAGAGAAAGAGAAGGAAAGTTTTCAATTGTTAAGGTTGCGAATACGAAGGGCCCTCCCAATTGCCTTCAAGCGCCGCGATCACCGCAACGCACATGCCTGCCAGCTGTCCAGCAAACGTGGGGTCGCCGCTGCTGAAGAAAGCACTCAGTCGCTCATTACCGCATGATGCGCCGTAATTGGGCTTCTCTCAGGCTTGATGCGGTCATCACGATCATCGTTACTCTCTCTCTCTCTTTTATGGTCTGCTCAAAAGGAGCTCTAGCCCAGTACAGCTAACAAAACGATTTGAGAGGAGAAAACCGAAGGCAGTCAGCAAGTGCGCCTGAAAGGACGGTGACGTGTGCTTTTTAGTTATTTTTGTATATTTATCAGATGTCTTTAGCATTGCCGGGGATGTTTGAATCTTGCCGTTGGCGGAGTGGAATGGAGGGGGAAGAAATGTGCTGCCTGAGCATGGCATGCATTTGTTTGGTTGTTTCCTTGAAATGCATCTTGTACTTTCGTCTGCCTCATTACGCTTTCCCTTGTTCTTCTTTAGCATCATCAGATTAGCGCCTGCGGTCCACAGCAAATTGCCTTAATCGTGGTCACAATAGCGTGTTCTTTTGCCGACCACAGGCAATGCACGCCGCTAACAACGCTCGAGACATTTCTTGACGCGCACGCTCAGGAAGAAAGGCAATTTGTTGTCGTTATTTTTCTTCTCGCGTTTTGTTCCCCACACGCTTGTCTCGCTCCCTAGTTGTGCGCTTGTTCCACGCTACCTATATTCTTGTAGTCGGTTTCCTCACTCCCTCGTTAGAAAGAAGGCTAGGCTTTCCCGGCATTTGTTTGTGACGGGCGGTAATGTTCGCTTTTGCCTCGTGGTGAATGAAGCCTGATCAAAAAGCAATTGCTTGAACTAATGCATCGGGGCGTGCCTTTGGGCGGTCCTTTTGTCACGCGTCAGTCACTACTTTACTGTGCAAAGACAGGCGCCTGATAAGTGCATTTTCAAGCACCGATGAGTCACTAGATAGGTGCGATAATACATCAAAGTTGAATTTTTGAAGTTCATGTGAAATGTTTAAACCGAAGTCTATATGCATACTTTAGGTCTCTATAAACTAACTGGCACGTGTCCTTTGGTGGAAACATGTCGAGTACCTATTGATGTTTCTAGGCGTTGCGTAATTTTAGACACTATGTAAGAGCCACAACTCATTTTCAGGCAGAGACATTTATTTTAAACATAGATGCTGATACAATTGCATGACTCGATTCAAACCGCAAGCTTTAGAACTGTGCTTGTGTACGATTTGAGCAGTCGCTTGATGTGTCGTTCACCTGATGGTCATGCCACAATTCGTTCTACGACGGCAACTTCAACGATTCATACCAGACTTGTATACTTTTCTTTAGGACTAGCGTTCGTAAGTTAAGAACAGAGGCAACGACCATTGAGGCGTCACACCACGTGCTTGAACTATTGCGCACACGTCACGCACAATATTTAGCCAGCGCTTTACCTTAATATTCTGAAGGCAAGGTCAAGCATACTATTTAGGTAATCCCGGGAAAAGTTCATTACTATTTGTTCCTTTTACCGCACCAATATAAACGCAAGCCGAGCATGAACCCCTGCAGTAGAATGGAGGTGCATCGTGTACATGATTTGAAGTGCAAGTTAAAGAACCGCACGTGGTGAATATTTACGGAGTCTTCTACTTAGACGTTTGTCATAATCATATTGTGGTTTTGAGATGTTCAACCCCAGCAATTATTATTATTATTATTATTATTATTATTTGTTACCCTGGGGCTGAGCATAACTCTTAACACTTCTTTTATTTCTACGCAATGTTCACTTACCGCAACATGCTGGTAAAACAGTAAGTTGGGCCAGTTGGTTAAGATCCATCGTGAACTTACTTACAGCGCAACACCAGAAAAAATACAGGACAGGGAAGGAGTAGAACAGAAAGAAAAGACGGCACTGCTTTTCTTTCTTTTTTTCTTTCTGTTCTACTCCTTCCCTGTCCTGTATTTTTTCTGGTGTTGCGCTGTAAGTAAGTTCACGATGCTGGTAAATATCGTTTACAAGAGTTGTATAATGTTTTGGGCCCTTTTGCTATGTTTTGCTAAGTCCATAGTCTAGTTAGGACTTTAGTTTAACATTCAAGCATCAGCGAAACACAGTAAGTGGATTTCTTTCTATTCACATGACATCTATGTTCTGCGCCACACGGAATATTTCGGAAGTACAAGTATACAAGCCCAATTGTACAGAAAAAAAAAGATGAGTCTAGTGTTATCGCACGTTGTTATCTGTTTTCTTGAAGCTGTAAGCAAAGTAAACACAGCTACAGGGTTTATTGTGCATCGTTAACAGCCTCTATTCCATCCAATTCTCATGTCAATTCAGTGATAATTACATATTCAGTTTTCTCATAGGACCGGGAAGAAAAATCACGCACGAAAAAACATTTTACAAATACTTATTTTACAGTTAAAGCTTTTGTCAGATAACTGCAGTGGAGCAGTTATCGTAATCACCGCCGGCGTCTGTAACCGCTATCATGCGAAATAAGCAAAAAAAGTGCTGATCGCTTTCTCGTCAAAATCAGCATAAGAAATTTTAAGAAAATATCTTCTTTGAAAAAATTGAATTTCTAATCCATGTTTCGGGATGACGTAATGGTCATTTCATTGGACCCTTCTAAAGCCTGACGGATGTCTGAAAGAACATGAAAGACGCCATGCCGATTCAGCCTCAAATAAGCCACCCTGAGAGAGCCACTGCCTGGAAAAGAAAAAAAAAGACCGAAGGAAAAAAAGAGTCTGAAGAAAAATTCATGAGATGAAAAGAAAGAAAACTGAATAGAGAAAAACAAAGCAAGCAAAGCTGAAAGTCTTCTTGTTTTTTTTGATTCAGCAATCATGGGCAGTGTAGTGTGGGAAGAGCATTGTTGTATCCGTTAGTGAAAAAAAAATAACCAGATACGTTACTCGTTACTACAACAAAAAAGGAACGCTTTGCCACCCTTCGTTACCTATGAATAAAAAAAATGTGTTACTGTTACCGTTACCGAAAGAAAAGTAACGGACGCTACTTTTGCCGTTACTACACAATCATAAACAATAAACAATCGTATCGGGCCAGTTGGTAAGGATCCATCTTGCTAGGAAGCACAGCCACTATTTCAATGAACACACAACACAAGCGCTTAACTTCAACTAAACGTTTATTGCAAACGTCAGAGTTTATACGGGGGTGAAAAGAGAAAAAGAATAAAAAATGGTAGACAACAAAAAGCATACGTGCCAGTCCCGTACATTACTATCCGTTATTGTCTATCACCCCCTCCAAAAAACATACTTCTTTCGGCGTGAGCGAGATAGAGGGTGCACTAACACAATCAAAATCATCGCGTGTCACTTCAGCCGCTTCTACTATCAAACGGGCTATAGACAACTTTCTGTCCTGATGCAGCACGCACGTGTTATCTAAATAAGGCACACAACTGCACTCCTTACAGTGGATCGCTAAGTGACCATCGGTACCCTTCTGCACTTTATTGTGGTGCTCTTTTAGCCTTTCATTAATGCATCTTTCAGTTGTTCTCACATGAACAAGACCACATGACAAGGGCACTCTGTAAACAACTGACTGCGCACACTCAACATATTTATCGCGATGCTTAATTTGGCAACCTTTTTTTTTTCTTTAAAAACAGGACAACTTTGGTGACATATTCTGGACAGTTTTTCAGGAGCAGACATAACTCATGAAATGCTTCTAGAATTTGTTAACAGTGCATACTTGAGTATGTTGCAGTGACCTTTCAGAACAATTGTGGTATGTCAGTAAGAGTTTTTCTGGATTTACTGGCTTCGTACTTAACGTCCACATTCATTAATTGGAATGGGAACACCTATATCCAAAAACAGGGTATTTGTATTGATTCGGCTACTGCACCCGTCCTTAGTGATATTTTTATGGCCCACTTAGATCGAATAATTGCTGAGAGGTTGTCGGGAATTAAAGTTTTTAAGATCTTCAGGTTTGTGGAAGATTATTCGGTTTTTTTGAAGTGTGATGCCAAAGAGTTTCAAAGTGTTGCTGTCTTGACACTTGGAATATTTGAGACAGTTTGTCAGCCTCCGAAACTAACACATGAAGTGCCCTAAGGTGATACCCTCAGGTTCCTAGATCTGTCGTTGCAATTTCAAGATGACCACGTTTGTTGGCTTTATGAGCCCAGGAGCAAAAAGCCATTGTTGCCTTTCTCTGCTGCCCATACCAAAGTAGTGAAAAGGTCTGTTGCATGAATGTGCCTTTTCAATTCGTTGAAGAAGTCCTGTTTTCACCTCATGAAGAAGAGCTTTGAGCAACAGGTTTTGCGACTGAAGGCAGCAGGCTACCCGCAACGAATGGTTATAAGCGTCACTGAATCGCTACGTAGGGACCTAAAGAAACAAAATAGGCAGCTTATTAAGACTTCCCTGCAGCAGCGTAAAACGGCTGTTGTCCCCTATATCCATAGTGTGGCACACAATCTTAAAAAGATTGGTAATAAGGTGGGCGTCCGAGTGGTTATGTCTGCTTCTGAAAAACTGTCCAGAATATGTCACCAAACTTGTCCTGTTTCTAAAAAAAAGAAAGGTTGCCAAATTAAGCATCGCGATAAATATGCTGAGTGTGCGCAGTCGGTTGTTTACAGAGTGCCCTTGTCATGTGGTCTTGTTCATGTGGGAACAACTGAAAGATGCATTGATGAAAGGCTAAAAGAGCACCACAATAAAGTGCAGAAGGGTACCGATGGTCACTTGGCGATCCACTGTAAGGAGTGTGGTTGTGTGCCTTATTTCGATAACACGTGCGGGCTGTATCGGGACAGAGATTTGTTAGCCCGTTTGATACTAGAAGCGCCTGAAATGACACGCGATGATTTTGATGGTGTTAGTGCACCCTCTATCTCGCTCACGCGGAAAGAACTATGTTTTTTGGATGGGGTGATAGACAATAACGGATAGTAATGTACGGGACTGGCACGTATGCTTTTTGTTGTCTATCATTTTTTATTCTTTTTCTCTTTTCACCCTCTTTATAAACTCTGACGTTTGCAATAAACGTGTAGTTGAAGTTAAGCGCTTGTGTTGTGTGTTCTTTGAAATAGTGGCTGCGCTTCCTAGCAAGATGCATAAACAATAATCAATGCGTCTAGGTTACAGGAATTCATAATAATAATTTTCACATCTCACATTTATGTTTCACCTAAACTTCTACCCAAAAAGGATTATATTCAATATGATCATTCAACGAGTAATATTTGTACAAATGTAACGGACCTTAGTAATGTTACAGTGGCTAAAAGCTGCTTGTTGCATGTGATGGCTTGTGACTCTATGGCACATGGTGAAGACATTAACTCATTGCGAAGTTACACTCAATGTCACATTCAGTCATTCACGCTAGCCACAAGCCAAACACCACTGAACTCTCAAGAAATTAGCGGTAATCCGAACAGCCTCTCCAGTGAAGATTGTCGAAATCAAAACTGGTGATCCTTGCCTCTGAATAGCGGAGGCCTACATTGACGCTTTCTTTTTCCGGGGGGGGGGGGGGGGGGGGGGGGAAGCGGGGTATTTGCACGTTTGTGACACCATATGCTTCTTGGGGCACCAAACCTATGGCGAGTGTCTCATCGACGCCAGCATATGCGTGGTCGACCTACAAAGAAAGAGTTTATTCTGACGACACCCTGAATAAATACTTTCTGGCTAACCACGGGAAAAATATTTAGGCACAAATATTTCTCATTCACTTAAGCCTGTACAATTACCGCTAAAGTTGTAGAGTGTTCATGTGAGTGTGTACAAGAACAGCCTCGCTGGCTCAGGAGTTCAATAACCAAAAACCTAGCTGCCAATGTGGAGAGAAAGAAGTAAAACTTGTTTCGAAAACAAAGTTGATAAGTCGTATGAACTTTGTAGCAACTATTTTGTAGAAAGTATAATGAAATCAGGCATATTTAGACATTTTTCAAAACTAGTTTTTAGAAGCGAAGCACATCTTTGACTCACGTTTGTAACAACGCCATACGTACGTGCGCCCGTACGAACGCGCCGCAATGCGTTGTTCTCGCCGCAGGTGTTGGAGTGGTGTCAAGTACATCACGCCGCAGCTTTGCGATGACGTCAAGCTCCCCTCGCAGTGCACGCTGACGTCACTCTCTGCCTAGCATGGCTAAAGCCCCTATACTTCATAAAAGTACCGCCATCTGTTCTTCTCCTCGCCACCTCCTCTCCAGCGCGTTGCATTTTTTTTTCTTTCGCTTGCGACAGTGGCGCATTTGTAATGCGCCACGTGCTTGTTCTGGCGGGGAGAGGTGAAAGCAGCGCAGATCAAGACAACGCTGTCCTTTCCTTCGTCTAAGTACCGCGATCTGCTCCTCCCCGGCGCGTTGATTTTTTTTTTCTTTCGCTTTGACAGTGGTGCCCCCTGTAACGCAAACGCTGTACTTTTCCGAAGGTATAGGGTAAAGGGGCTCCTTTACCTTCGGAAAAGTACAGCGTTCATTTGATGTGCGCCCCCCTATACCTTCAGAAAAGTACATAGTTCTTTTGATCTGCGCCGCTTCCTCCTCTCCCCGCTGGAGCAAGCTATACATATATTAAATGGAACCTATTTTTTTTGTTGAGAAACATATTTATCTTTGTTTAAAGACATTCTTGAAGCGTTTGCTCTTTTTTTTTTGAAAAGGATCCTGACATTTTTATACCAGCGATATTCGCAAGCCATACACTAGATGCCCAAACCCGTGCCACGAGTTGGGAGGAGCTTGTGCTTCGCCCCCCCAAGTCGGGACAGCCAGGATTCCAGAAAAACCCGCTTTCATATTGTGCTCTAAGTCTGCGATGCCGAATTTGGCCAACTTGATGCGGTGGTCCTTCACCACGCTGTGCTCGGCGAGTGCACTACATAGTCACTCTAACTTGCAAATGTCGGTTTCATGTTGCCGCAGGCTCTCGAAGAAGTTCTTTGCTCTCCCCACGTACGAAACGTGACATTCAGCACGTGGTACCAGTCCATGCGCTTTTACTTTAGGGCAGCCTGTCTTTTGGGCATGGGAAGGCGCAGGGGTTACAGTCCAAGTCCATCATAGGCACTTTCGTACAGTTTGTCATTGCGGATTCCGCAGCTTTCTTCAAGCTTTGTGTGGCGATGGCCCAAAACTCCCACATGGAGTTGAGCACTTTAAGAATTTCTATCCGAGATCTTTACAGAAAAAGCAATTCTGTCTTCACTTTCTGTGTCAAAACCTACAGGCGGACAGCTATCAGACGCTGCCACCATGGAATTCATTACGGTCAACTGTCGGAAAATCGCCTCTACACCATGAAAAAGTAACGAGTAACGTGACGCTGCATGTTCCCGAAAATTGTAATGTATTTACGTTACTCTTTACAGTACTAAAACTGTAACAAATACGTTACTAAGTTACCGAAAAAAGTAACGTGTTACTGATAACGACGTTACTTGTAACGAGTTACCGCCAACATTGGCTCAAAATAATCCCGTATAAGTCTTGCTTTCAAAATGTGTGCTTATTACACGTAATAATATAAGAATTCACTGTTGGTTTGGAATATAAACCTGGGTCCACAGTTAAAAACAGCACGTACCTAGTGGCTCGCATTCACTCTCTGTAGAATTCAACCTGTGTACCACAGATATTCCTGGTGGAGGCTGTTTTTTAGCCCCACCACACACCACCTCCTCTTCCGACCAAATCCGTATTACGTGCACCGCAGATATACGTACGCACTTGATCTAAAAATAAACAAACGGTCTTCACAGACCAAATTTATTTTTCATGCCATGCGAAGTGTCCCATGAATAGTTCAGTACACTTGAAAAGCACTGAAACTAGCCCATGGTCACTTTTTGCTGCCATATCGATACATGTCCTTCGCAATATTTATTGCACGCATTTCATTACTGTGTATTTAAAGCGCACTATTTTTCACCTCTTCCAGCCAAACTGTAAGCGACGTTTTCAAATTCAACACTGACAGCTTAAAACAAACAGACTTAGCAGTACGCAAGATTTCCTAAGTATGTCCAGCCTTGGTTAAAATTATAGGAGCCATTGACTTCGATTCTCGTGGACCAATCACGTGTTACTAAGGTAACCCTTCTAAAAAAGCAATAACACTAAGAAGGCGATTGATAACCTGATATTAAGTAAGACATACTGACCTTAGGTGTTTTCATTACTCTATAAAGCCCCTTTCACGAGTACTAAATGTATTTATATAAGCTGACTATCTTCAACGTTCAGTACTAATGACTATCTTTTCAAAGATCGTGTTTGAAGTTTCAAGCTCCCAATTTAATCTACTAGCTGCCCATCCTGTAACGTTTTTCATCGACCAATAATGTATAGCTTTTCCATCCCGCTTGTACTAGCAACGTCCGCTTTTTTTTTTCGTCTAAGCGTATTACGAGTTGTTTAGGTGAAACACTTTTGTCCCACAGTTGTTTGGTTACCACCGCGTGTAGCAAGAGTTATCGTACAGTTTATGCCGCATGCACGAGAGATAAAGAGAGAGTGAAAAAGCTTCACTGACGCAAAAAAAAGCTTTAAAAATGCATGGAAGAGAACTGATCCCAACGTAACGTTAACAAAGCACCCATCTGTTACCCTATATCGAGTTTTGACATAAACGCGGCAATCCATCAAACACTTCGAGCGTATTATTACAGCTTACATCAACTTTTCTTGGGAGTCAATATGCGAAAAACTTTTCAATATAAGCCATTGCTCTTATTTTTTCACGAGTGCCGAAAACAGCAATGAAGCGACCCTTTCGGTGCGTAAGAAATTTCGCTTCATTTTTTGCGAACTTTCCTTTAAGCAAGTTTTTTTTTTATTTGCTTCTGACGCTTCGCCTGTCTTCTCGTTTCTGCTGTTTTCCTGTTGACAGAGCAGAGTCCTGTTCACCCGACGACTCGGCGCAAAGGCCCGGCACTCAAGCGGTCGGCGCTGCTAGGCTAACGCTAGATTCTTGTTGGTTTCCTGGGAGCGCCCGCCTTAGTGTGTGTACGCTCGCGCGGAGCCGAAGAAAGCTGACGTGCATTGTTCGAGAAACGACAGTGCCTGCCTTCGCTTTTAGGCTCAAAGTCAGAGCGCAAATATTGTTCACTAAAGCGGCAACGCGCTTCTTACGCAGTGGTTTTCTAAGCGTGAATGCAATTTGGTTTCATTGAACTGGTTATTTTTTTCGTTCTTGCGTTGGCATTTAGCTTTCAGTTTCGTTGATTTTTTTTTTCATTTGTGAGTCTGTGTGTACTCAAAAGGTTGAAGCAAAAGACTTACGCTGAATATTTCCAAAAGCAACAAGGTTGATGTGAATTTAGTGCACAACGGCCCCAGCGGTGCATGACAGTTTCGCTAATGCAGTTTTAATGAAGCTTTCAAGCTGACGCTGCTAGTGTTAAAACAGAACGTGTATAGATATTGAGAATAAAATTTGTGCATGCGACCATCTGGTGGTTGAAACACATAGAAGCTTTATTCTAACATCAATGGTTACATTGGTCGGTTAAAATAAACTTGTAAAACTGAATAAATGAGAGTCACTCTGCCATATGTTCGTGGAGACTCACTCCAAATGCAGCAGCTTCAATTTAAACTCCACAGCGTGGTTTCAGGAGAGCAGATTACGAAATGACCTACCACACACGATACTGCAGCCGTAAAAAGAAAGGGTGATGACCGACGGCGCCATAAGTTCGTTGCTTGTAGAAAGGTAAGCATGAGTGCGATGAGCGTGATCCCATTGCAAAGCACAAGCTCTGTGATGTCGACAGCCGTTGAAGGTCGTACACTCTAGCATCATCCACTTAACCAGCATAGCCCATGGTGGGAGTTGGAAAAGTGGTACGTAGACATAGCGGCAAGTGGTTAAATGTCTTGCGCAGAAAACAAGATTCCATGGCCTGTCCTAAAAATAACACGTTGCCACTGTAGCGACCAGCCTTTGCAGGCACCGGAGTTTCGGGATAAAGATGTTGAGGCAGCAGGAAGGTGAACATAGCACTTCAATCATGTACATGCCGAGAACTCTCTGGCCCAAAGCTCTACATTGGAAAAGCTATGGATGCTGCCCGACAGGGTTCATTATAAATAGTCTCGTTTCCCCAGATATTTAGATCAAGGAATGGGTCCAGACTGCTCTGTTCAATAGCAGCTCCAGTAGACTTCCGAGGGTCATTATGCCAGCCACGCCCCGAACAAACAAATAAACAAACAAAAAACAAACAGACAAACACGCACACACGCACGCACGAGACACACACGCAGACACATACACGCAGATACATACACGCAGACACACACACGCACAGACACACACACGCACAGACACACAGGCCCACAGACATTCACACACAAACACACAAACTCACAGACACACAAACACACAGACACACAGACACACAAACAGACACACACACAGACACAAAGACACACACAAAGACACACACAGGCACGGACGCCCGCACGCACGCACGTATAGTTCCGGCAATGCCAAATCATCCTACTAATCACGCTTCCAGCAAGCGGGGTCTGATGAGTCCATCATTAGCCGCGCAGGCCGACCATTCATGCATTTCGTTCCCGCCTACGAGATTGGCCGCTGCGCAGAGATGCCTCCTGCGGTGTAGGCCACCTATGCGCCCTTCACGCCGCGGGACGGCGATACGGACAGCACCGCTTACAGCTTTTGCCGCCTAAACGAACCGTGTATAGGCGTTAGATTTTTGTTCATCTCGCTTGCAAGCTATAGGCCAGTACTTTAAGCTGGACTTCATTAAGAGTGTGAAGGAAGACTTTAAATAGGGCGGGGAAGCGTAAATTAGAACCAATCAAATAAAAAAAGATAAATTAACAAAATTCTTGTGACAACATGATTTTTACTCTTGACCTATAGAGCCACAGCACGGAAATCTGTGCATTACCAAAAAAGTGCTTGCTTTATAAGGTGGAGACCCACTGGTCGCGGTATTGAATGTCGACCACGCACCTTTCAGAAGTACATGAAAAGCAGCCGGACGTCTTCGCACTCCTCGTTATCGCGTCAAAGTAAGGCGGCTGCCTTTCTTCCGTCGCTGCGCCCGCGGCAAATGGGGACTTGCCGATCGCAACAACGCAGTATTCTGTAATTGCAAGAAAGGCAAGTCAGGAGCGGGTCGGAAAAAAGTAGCTCCATCGTAATTCCGGGGCTCCTCCATTGCCGACCAGCGACTATGTGCTAGGTTCAGTAACCGAGAAGCAAGACCCCAGAGACATGTTGCATGTTTTTAAATGCGAAGCATTTCTTAGCGAACTTCGGTGACTTTGAGAGTATCTATCTATCTATCTATCTATCTATCTATCTATCTATCTATCTATCTATCTATCTATCTATCTATCTATCTATCTATCTATCTATCTATCTATCTATCTATCATCTATCTATATCTATCTATCTATCTATCATCTCTCAAGCCGCCTACGACTTTAAGCTCTCCTGGCCGTTTCGACAATTATATCAATACCAAACTTAGTATGGCATAACATGACTGTATGAAGAACATATTTGACTAGTATTGACATGAAAATTGTGACATGTATGTCATGAATGTCATGATTTATATTTCGTGGTCCTGCAGCTCTTGCAGCTCTTGTAGTTCCGTTCACATGGCATGTTCCAAAACTGGTGCGGTATGACATGATTGCATGGTGAACACAAGCGACAGACCCTAACTTGAAATCATGATAAGCGTGTCGTGTAACAACTGATTACATGCCACGCTCATGATGCGCTGGCGGCCATTTCGCTAGCTTCACTTATGCCAAATTTGGTATTACGGGACGTGAATGACGAAGGTATGCTACTGGTGCAAACATGATGAACATGAGATGCGTATCATGTAAGAACATGACTACATGCTGCGCTCATGATGCGCTTGCAGCCGTTTCGCTAGTTTACGTGTACCAAACTCGGTATTACGCGACGCGAATGGGCGACATAGGTAAATGACACAGCCAAACATGATAATCATGACATGCGGGTCATGTGACAACATGACTACATGCCACTCTTATGATGCGCTCGCGGCCGTTTCACTAGCTTCACATATGCCAAGTTTGGTATTACTTGACACCAATAGATGACGAAGTATGTGACTGGCGCAAATATAATCATGAGATGTGTGTCTTGTGAGAACACGACTACATGCCAAAAGTCAAGGCACCAATACAATTCGACGTGATGCGGTGCGTGTGCTCGCCGGCGTTCATTTCGTCGCATCAAGCCCGCGTTGCCACGCCAGGCACCGGTCCTGCCATAAACTCGCAGGCGCGCGCCGCGCTGCTTTACGCATGCGCGTTTCACCGCTTCCGGCATCCCTTTGTCACGAAAAGAGATATACGCATATGTGTGGGTAAGCATCGGCGCGAAATGCAGCATGTCGCATCTCGCGCAGTTTGCCGTCGGGCCTGCGGACGCTGGTCGCGCCTGGCGTCAGATTATGAAGTGCTCGCGTTTTGCTAACGTAGCGTCGCGGTGCCCAGTGTGCGCGCGCGTCAACGCTACATTGAATCATTTTGGGCCCTTCATGATGAGCTCACGGCCGTTTTCCTAGCTCCACATATGTCCAATTTGACGTCAATGGATGACGAAAATATGACTGGGGCTGACATTATATTCAACCCACGTGTCATGTAAGACGTGACAACATACCACGCTCATAGCATGCTCGCGGCCGTTTCGCTAGCTGCACATATAATAAATTAGTATCATTTGACGTAAATAGATGACGAAGGTAAACGACACATTCAAACATTATCATAACACGGAAGTTATGTACGGCGTTATTTACCTCCACCTCGTAACGTAGTGCTGATTTGATGTGACATATCAACATTTCTCATTCATGCTTCGCATGCCATCGATCCTACTATACGTGGGGTCTGCAAATTTCTTTTATTTGTCTCTTTGTATCTACCTCAAATTTTTGTTTAATACAAAGATGCTGCCGATGACGGCATCGATATAGTAACTTTGGTCACCAAGGGCTCAAGCGAAACAAACTGACCAATCAGGCCACCCACGCACTCTCTTCCCGGGCTACCACCGTGTTTTTTGATACAGTGCATAAAGCCGTGTCGTCTTTCAGTGCGGGCGCTCGGAAAAGTTTCCAGGCTGATCACCCCATCAACCGCTTTTTCTTCTTTCTCGTGCAGTCTACGATGGTTCGAAAGAAAAAAAATGGCCTGGATCTGCATGTTACATTGCTAATGCCGTCGAAAGATGATAGTCTTGGTCTGGAGCGAGTGAACGAAACATTGATTTGATGTTCTGCTCAAGAAATCTGTGATGGTATTTTGGAGGCGCTGCGTTAGAGTGCCTCGAGCCTGAGTGGAGGCAGACGAGCGCATCCAGGTAGTTAGACACGAGCGCCATCTGGCAGTTTTCTTCGAAAACGAAGGAATGCGTGCACGCCTGCGGAGAAACATGCGTGGCATTCTCGGAGGCGATAAGGTGTAGAACGCAAAGCGACGGCCAGGTGCCACCACCGCGTCATTTAGCAAAGCGTTGGTAACACTTGCCTTTTTGAGCACCGCGTTCCACTGTCAGCGCAGTATGTTCGTCCTTATACTAGAGAGGCCCACTTGCGTGTACCTTCTCTAGTATAAAGGCACACATGCAAACATCGATGTGTTGTTACAGTACCTCAGATATGAGCAACGATGGCTTTTTAATTGACAATCGCACAAGTATGAACGCTGGGCCTTGAGCAATATTGGTGGGGCGCTGCGGATGGGGTTGGCCGTTTAGGTATCGTTAGAGGCGGTCAAACATACAAATTTACAGACAGACTGACCAAAATTTTTTGTCGAAGGACCCCAAAAAGACTGTCGTTTATAAACAGTTAGTTGTGGGGAAAATGGTTCGAAGTGTCACTCCTAAACTACGCCACTAACAGCAATAGAGGTGTGTGCATTAAGGGTTCTTGATGTGCACGCCCTATGAAGGAAGGAAAAAAATGCCCCGTATCTGCATGTTAATCTGCAAATGTCGTCGAAAGACGAGAGTCTTGCGTGTGGAGAGAGTGAACAAAGCATTCATTTGATGTTCTGCGCAAGAAAGGGGTGAAAACTCGAAAAGTTTTAACGCTATTGCACAAAGAATTCTTACCTAATTTTCTTGTCGATCCCGGGCGTTGACCACCCAAATGATGCGCGGCATGCTTCAAGCGCAGCGCGAAGCTATTTGCCGCATGATCTTGAGCGAGATTCGTAATGCCGTTCCTTTCAAGATATTTGAAGTATGGTTCAATCGAGACCGGCGAAGCGATCCCCGCTGTCACAGAACGAGCGCTGAAAGTGGGCGCGCCGCTGGATTCTTGCGGTGGCGTGCGAGAGACGCCAGAAGTCAAAAGAAAAAAGAAAACAACATCCAAGGCTTCTGGGGGCGCGCGCTCTCCTCTCGGAAGCGTGGCTTCGCTGACGAACCTCCTCACCCCACAACGGCGGCCTAGCAAGCGCTGGAAAGTTCCAGAAGGAATAGGCGTGGTCAGACCGAGTTGAGTCATCCGACGCGGAGGGCATTCGAACCGTCTCGCCTCTCCCAGCCTTCGCAGCGTATCGCGCCGACGAAATGACGAGAACCTTCTGGACTCGCGCAGAAGGTATTTACCCGAGCAGCGGAGACAGAGATCAGGAGAAGACGGAAGTGAATCACAGCCGGCGTCCGCTGGCGCGCCAAAAAGGACCACTTTTAAATTGTCCACGCTTTCGTGGTGTGGTTCGGGGGGCCGATACTTCGGCCCTTGGAATTAGCCCGGTGATCGCCTCCCTAATTAACGGGACCTGTGTGTGACAATTAATCTGGCGTCCGCGACACAGGACCTTTTGGTGCACAGTGTGTCCAAAGTAGTGAGAAGAGCCTCGAGTTGTTGATAGTGCTATCGAAACAATTTTGTGTGTTGCTCTGTGTTCTCGTTAACGAGTGCAGGGGAGTGTTCCGATAGACTGATTTAGGCAGATACTTTTTACACGCGGCAAGACTTTATTTGCGAGACACCATGGATCTCAAAAAGTTAGTTGCTCTGGTGAAAAGATGGGTCTTCTGGCGCCGAACTACGGAAATGGGTAAGCCAGAAGGAAAGAGGTGGTGGAGAGAGAGAGGTTGGTAGCTGAGAGGGCCAAGGAGGAAAAGCAGCTGAGTTGGAGAGGAGAGGTTGGAAGCTGCGAGAGAGAAAAAGAAAGAGAGCAGCAATTGAAGTTGGAGCTGGAGAGAGAAAAGCTGGCCGCTGAGAGGGCGGGAGAAGAAAGAGAGGCAAAGGATCGACAGCTGAAGGAAGAAAGAGAGCACAATTGAAGTTGGAGCTGGAGAGAGAAAAGTTGGCAGCAGAAAGGGCGAAAGAAGAAAGAGAAGCGGAGATGGCTGAAAGGGAACGGCAGCGGCAGCACGAATGGAACTCGAGCGCCTCCGTTTGCAACAGCAAAGTGAAACTCCCTCCAAGCTAGAGTTGAAAGCAGTGAACGGGAGGACCACGCTTCCGCTTGAACCCAAGCAGCTGCTCGTAGCGTTTGATGAAAGGAAGGACGACCTTGACGCGTACCTTCACCGATTTGAGACGATTGCGAAGAGCCAGAATTGGCCGGAACATCAATGGACACTGCTTTGAGTACTTGCTTGAGTGGTGAAGCGCTCAGTGTTACGGTAGGCTGACGCCGACCGATGCAGCCAACTATGCGAAGGTGAAAGCTGCTTTGCTGAAGCGATTTAGATTTACTGTAGAAGTTCCGGGACAGATTTCGGACCGGAAAGCCAGATGGTGAGACGGCTACCAGTACGCCGCCCGACTTAGCCATTATTTCGACAGATGGATTGAACTTTCAGGGACAGCGCAGGAGTACGATGACTTAGAGAGCTCCTAATTAGAGAACATTTCTTACTATTGCCACCCAAGCCTGTCGCTGTACTTGAAAGAGGAAGGCTGACTCACTCGAAGACTGCTTGAATTGGCTGATCATTCTTGGAAGCGCAAGGTGGAACTAATTTGTAAGGTCAAGAAGGATTGTCCGGATGATTCGAAGAAATTGGCTCCCGAAGAAAAGCGTGCACCAGAGTTTCCGCGATGTTTTCTGTGCAACCGATGGGGTCATCGCGCGAAAAACTGTCGAACGATCTTCACGAGCCCTACGGCAGTAAAATGTTTTAAGTGTGGTCGACTGGGCACAAAGCAGACGCATGTCGAAACGGAGCGAGTCAACTCACCAGGTATCCTGTGTGCTAGCAGCACCGAATCCGATGATAATGCCGTCACCGACGGATTTGTAGAGTTGAAGAATGGGGAGAAAATTCCTATTGTGGGAGCTGTAATGTCAAAACAGCCAACCGGTGTTACGAAGGGAATGCCAACGCTGTCTGGAAAGGTTGCAGGCAAGAAGATTACGGTTCTAAGAGACACCGGTAGCTCCACGGTTATCGTGCGGAGAAATTTGGTACGGGAAAGCGAGTTAACAGGCAAAACGAAGCCGGTTTGCCTAATTGACCGTACGGTTCGGATGCTTCCCGAAGCAGAGATTGAGGTGAAACCCGTACTTCAGCGGAAGGTTACCGCTCTATGTATGACGACCCCCCTTTACGACCTTGTCATCGGAAACATCGACGGGGCGCGAGGACCGAATGATCCGGAATGTTTGGGAGAAGACCTTAAGATAGAGCCCTCGCACACCCAACGACCGCGATATACAGTGGAGGAGCAACCCGTGACGGATCCCACTCGAGCCCAAGGTGAAGCCGCGGTGCAAGGGACTATGAATGATAAGATGATCGTGTTGAACGAGTCCACGGGCCGGCACTGGACTTACGTCGGCACGACCTCACCGACCGACAGTGCAAAGGAGACGGAGTTGGCCAGCCAGGCCGAATGTCGGGACGTGAACAAGCGGGTGAATAACCGGGCAGGATCGGTTGAGCGTCATGACCCGTCAGCAGTGTCGGAAGTGACAACGATGGCTGAGACGCCGCCTCAGAGACCGTCGTTGGAAAGGGCTCGCCGAAAAAGAACAAGGAAAACAAGAAGAGATCGAGCGAGCACCGCAATAAAGGACGCAAGCGCAGCTCGAAATACACAGGATAGGTGCTCAGGTGGAATCGGAATGTGTTCAGCAGGGCTGAGTGCCATATGTTGTGTTAATGTTTGTTATCTTGTGTCACAAGTGTCGAAGTGTCTATGCTGTGATGTGATGTATAGTGTTTATAATTGTGTGTAATGAGAGAACTTTGTACATTTCTATTGTTTGGAATGTGTGATGAAGTGTTGTAGTCATGTACCTGTGGCTATATTTCATGTGTCGTGGAATTGAATTACAATGTACAGTTGTATTGAGGATCTATTCCGACTGTGAAGTGTCATGAGCGACGGTTTGTGTTACAGTCTTTCAGAGTCTGTGGTGACTGTTCGCGCTCGTTTGTGAGGGTTTGAATGTTATGAGATAATATTCTTAAAGTGGGGGCAGTGTCACAGAACGAGGGCTGAAAGTGGGCGCGCCGCCGGATTCTTGCAGTGGCGCGCGATAGAGACGCCGCGAAGTCAAAAGGAAAAAAGAAACAAACATCCAAGGCTCCCCGGGGCGCGCGCTCTCCTCTCGGAAGCGTGGCTTCGCTGACGAACCTCCTCACCCCACAACGGCGGCCTAGCAAGCGCTGGAAGTTCCAGAAGGAAATAGGCTGGTCAGACCGAGTTGAGTCATCCGACGCGGAGGCATTCGAACCATCTCGCCTCTCCCCAGCCTTCGCTGCGTATCGCGCCGACGAAATGACGAGAACCTTCTGGAATCTCGCGCAGAAGGTATTTAACCGAGCAGCGGAGACGAGAGATCAGGAGAAGACGGAAGTGAGCGCCAGAGCGCGTAGGGATTCCGCCGTGTATTCGCGAAGGTTTTGTCCGTAGGGACGAAGCAAGAGATGAAGAGGATTTCCACCTGAGGGGTGAAGGCTCGAGCTACAGGCAGAGTGTGTGTTTACTACTGTCGAGCGAAGACGCGTGGCAACAGCTGCTGTGTGAAGCCGACGTGTTCGGGCGAAGAAGTTTGAAGCTTGGAGAGTGGCCAATTGAAGGCGCGAGGTTTCCTGGAAGAGAAACTTCGGCGAGGTTTCCTGGAAGAGAAACTTCGAGGGCGCGGAACGACAACAACGCTGGGCTTTTGAGTGAGTGATTCTCGGAAGAGTATCATCCAGACTTTGTTCCAAGAACTTTGGACTGGATAGGTTTTCTATCTCTTTAGTCTTTAAGTGTCTTGGTTGTTCAATGCATGCGACTGCATTGTAGTGCGTATCGTTGTCTGTGTCCGTTGTTTCAAGTGTGGTTGATTGTACTGTGTAGTACGTTGTTTGTTTGGTGACGTATTGTATGTAACTATTGTGGATTGTGCATTCTTGTGTATTGTTTTCAATCTGCCATTTTGAGAATATGTATTTGTTTTGTTTGTCAACTCTCGGCTCTGACTTGTTCGTTGGGCCACAGCCGGCGTCCGCTGGCGCGCCAAAAGGACCACTTCTAAATTGTCCCGCTTTCGTGGTGCGGTTTGGGGGGCCGATACTTCGGCCCTTGGAATTAGCCCGGCGATCGCCTCCCTAATTAACGGGACCTGTGTGTGACACCCGCATATAAATGATTTTAATCTCGATCAGTTGGGTTTCATTGTGTATGAATATGACTCTCAGCTGTAGAAAAAAGATAGGCTACAGGGTGTGTAGTAAAGCGCAATTTTGTGCACATCTATGATTGAGGCTGTACAGAAAGAGGGAGAAAGACGAACGAAAGGCTGGGAGGTTAAACAAAGGGGTGTCTGGTTTGCTCTCCATTACCTGAGAAAGAGACGGAGATGTGAAAATAAAAACACAGTGAAGAACACTTTGCGATGGCACTTGGCGACAAAACGGACACTGTAAAGTCCTCACTATATACTATCTAAGCCAATGATGTCCATGAATAGTCACAATTAGCCCTTCTGTTCGATTTTTCGGAGTAACCGAAACGTACTCAAACGGCTTGAGTTGAAGAGTGGTGCTTACAGCCGAGATGCGACACGAAAAATCTCCGGCCTATTTCATTCCCGCTCATGAGATTGGCCGCTGTGCAGGACGCCACCTGCGGTGTGGCCACCTATGCGCCCTTCACGCCACGAGACGGCTATACGGACACCACCGCTTACAGTTTTTGCCGCCTAAACGAACCATGTATAGGCGTTAGATTTTTCGTTCATCTCGCTTACAAGCTATATATAGGCCAGTACTTTAAGCTGGCTTGATTAAGAGTGTGAAGAGAATTTGAATACGGTGGGGAAGCGTAAATTAGAACCAATCAAATAAACAAAGATAAATCAACAAAATTGTTGGGACAACATGATTTTTACTCTTGACCTATACAGCCACAGCACGGAAATCGGTGCATTACCAAAAAAGTGCTTGCCTTATAAGGTGGAGACCCGCTGGTCGCGGTATTGAATGTCGACCATGGGGGTCACATTTGCGATGCAGGTGAAATACTTGTGGCCCCTGCACTTGTAGATTGAGGTGCGCGTTCGTGAACCACCGATGGTTTAAATTTTCGGGATGTTCCTCTACTACTGCCTTTCTCACAATGATATCAAGGTTTTGACATGTGAACGCCACCAGTTATTATTATTATTAGGTGAAGTAAAGCACCTTTAAGAATGCCAAGCACCTGGCAAGGGTGTCCGAACACTTTGTGCACATTCTACAGTACTCCTGCAGTTTTTCGTGTTAATGAATCCTCACCAAACCGCATCAGTCCTCCCCGGAATGCCCTAGTGCGCCGTTTCGTCAAATCATCGTGCCGCTTGGGCACCCCGGTGCTCCCCAATGCACTTTGCCCACAAATGCAAAAGTCTGACGCGTTTTCCACCGTGCCGTCACTTTTATATTGTGGACTTACAAAATTGAGGCGCACGACTGGCACCATAAGTGGCTGCGCTATAATCTGTCTTTTAATTTGTAATCTGGCGGAGAACATTCATCCTAATCTATTGCAATATTTATTTGTCCTTCAAACTACTACAAATTGCGCCCACACCCTCAAGTACTAGACCTAACAACTATCCAGAAGCGCTGGTGCATAGGTAATCACTATCGTATACAGGCGAATACAGTTTTTCTTTGGGTGGGGGCGGGGGGCACAAATCAAATGAATGAATCCGCAGAAAATCATTGAAGTCAGCTGCCTTTTGCTTTTCTCTCTCTTGTAAATGCAACGAACTTCGGGATTCCCTCAAGGTTTTTTTCATTGTTTCTGTGTACAAGAAAAGGCTGCGTGCGCAACTTTCTTGGTAGTAGTCCAAAGCTTTCTCAATAGGTCCAAATAGTTCTGCGGGCGACTACACTTGTGATGTTTAAGTAACTTTATGATGAAGTCTTAAATATTGGCGTCATCACTTGCTGAACATCTTTTGCATCACTCCCGTTGACGCAAACATCGACGGTTATTTTTCCCATTAGCGGAGGCATCTCAGGCTTTCGTCGAAAACTTAGTGTTTACGAGATATTTTATGGTTATGTCACAAGACACATGTTCTTATTTGAATAGTTTTTCAAACCCTGTTACTCTGCGCCAAGCTTGTTCAAATGAAGGCATTGGAGTGTGGAATTCAGCAATCATTGGTAATAGGAAGCTCGACACGGTGTGATGGGCTCAGATTCTGCGTTTTGTACAGTTACTCTGATGTAATGGCTATCGTTGACCTTACTTCTTTCTTTGCAACTAACAGTCAAAGAAGTTTTGCTAATTAGGTTACTGAATATTTAATTATTCACTGTTTAGGTGTGTTATTAGTCTTGCCATCTGCAATATATATATAATATATATATATATATAATATATTATATATTATATCTTGTTTCGAGTAACTTGTTTTGATCTATTTACAGCGCACAGAACTCGACGAGCAAGATGGCGCCCGACCAGCATCCAACGAAAACTGACTTCGTCCTCATCTTTCACGCAGCCGTGTTTAGCGGCTGTTTTGTATCATAACCCCCGGCTGTAGAAGCACCGTCCCGGTGCTAAATTTACGCGATGATGTCGAAGGGGGGTAATAGGGCTTTAGCCGAGCCACGTGAACGCTGTCGCTCGGAGCTGACGATGACTTTGTTGGATCGGTTGGAACAATCTCGTACGTGATGTCTGTCACTTGGAGAACGATACGGAATGGTCCAGTGTAGGGCGACAACAGTTTTTCAGACAAACCCACACGCCGAGTAGGTGACCAGAGGAGCACGAGAGAACCCGGAGAAAAGTGCACGCCCCTATGGTGAGAATCGTAGAGCTGTTGTTGGCGCGCCTGTGAAGCCTGTAGACGGTTACGGGCGACTTGGCGCGCGGTGGTCGGCGCGGGCAATGGCTTCCCCAGCATATTCAGTGGCCGCAGGTAGTAAAGTGTCTAAAGGTAAAGTTGGGTCCCGGCCATATAGTAGATAGAAGGGCGAATAGCCGGTAGTGTTGTGACGAGATGAATTGTAGGCGAACGTCACATACGGCAAATGAATGTCCCAATCCTGGTGGTCTGGCGCAACGTATTTGGCAAGCATATCGGTTAGGGTCCTGTTAAGCGCTCCGTGAGGCCATTTGACTGGGGATGGTACGAAGTAGTAAATTTGTGCTTGGTATGGCAAGACCTCATGATTTCATGAACGACAGCTGATAATAACGTGCGGCCACGGTCGGTGAGAAGTTGACGGGGAGCACAGTGCAATAATATTATGTCGTACAGCAGAAAGTCCGCAACGTCGGTAGCGCAGCTGGTCTGTAGTGCTCGTGTGATTGTGTACCGCGTCGCGTAGTCCGTGGCAACAGCAATTCATTTATTTCCGGCTGTGGAGAGTGCAAAAGGGCCCAGCAGGTCGAGACCAACTCGAAAGAAAGGCTCGTTGGGAACGATCGGCTGAAGGTAGCCGACCGGGAGGGCAGACGGCGTTTTCCGACGCTGACAGGGCTCACAAGCGGCGACATAGCGTCGAACAGAGTGGGCAACTCCAGGCCAAAAAAACCGACGTCGTACCCAATCGTATGTGCGAGAAACGCCCAAATGGCCCGTAATGGAGCGTCATGAAGTTGATGCAGGACAGTGGAACGCAGGTGCGCTGGGATGACATGAAGTAAGTCTGATCCAAAAGAATCAAGGTTACGGCGATATAGGATGCCGTCTTTCACAAAAAACATTCGTAGGGACGTGTCGCGAGGAGTTGACTCCAGTTTGTCAATGATGGCTCGTAAAAAAGCATCCCGACGTTGCTCTTTGCCAATGTTCAACAGCTGCGACACGGAAAAAACGTCCGTGATAGCGTCCGTATCGGTTGCTTCGTCAACAGGGTAGCGGGATAACAATCCGCATCCTGATGTAATCACCTGTTTTGTACATTACAGAGAACGTGTACTCTTGAAGGCGTAGAGCCCAACGAGCGAGACGTCCCGTGGGTCCTTCAGGGAGGCTAGCCAGCAGAGCGCGTGATGATCCGTGACAACACAGATGAGCGCCCGTACAGGTACGGGCGAAACTTGGCGACTGCCCATACAAGGGCGAGGCACTCGCGTTCCGTGATGGAATAGTTGTGCTTGGCTGGAGATAGCAGTCGACTTGCGTAGGCTATAACACGGTCGTGTGCGCGTTGTTGCTGCAATAGCACAGCTCCTATGCCGTGTCCACTGGCGTCCGTGTGAACCTCAGTTGGGGCTAATGGATCAAAGTGAGCCAGGATTGGTGGCGTTGTAACCAGTGTCGTAAGTTGCGAAAACGATGATGCTTGGTCATGGCCCCAGGTAAACGAGGCGTCTTTCTTCAAGAGAACTGTGAGTGGGCGTGCAATGGTCGCAAAGTCCTTAACAAAGCGTCTGAAATATGAGCACAACCCCACAAAACTGCGGACATCCTTTGTGGTCTTCGGAACGGGAAAGTTCGTGACTGCGCGAATTTTATATATATATATATATATATATTATATATATAATATATTATTATAATATATTATATATATATATATATATATATATATATATAATGTTTTGGTGTGTGTGACACAGGGAGGCACATTAAGGCCTAGCCCATCACCACATTAACGCTCGTGCCAGCACACTTGATCTCCCCGAAGCTCTCTGACAACTATTCTTTTGGTATGTGTGCTGAAGGAGCTCTAATGGCCTCATCGTGACTTTGTTTGCACTGCTAGGAGCCCCTGTCTCGACCCCAAATCTCATCGCGAATGATAACACGGCGGCCGGTGGCAAAACACAGGCGCTTAGTCGGAGTCTGCCTTTCTCCTCTCTCATAAATCTAGCGAC
Organism: Rhipicephalus microplus; assembly: GCF_013339725.1. Lineage (NCBI taxonomy): Eukaryota > Metazoa > Arthropoda > Arachnida > Ixodida > Ixodidae > Rhipicephalus > Rhipicephalus microplus. The sequence goes on from NW_023610178.1 coordinate 178,704, forward strand.
ATACACCAACGCCGTTGTTACGACACCTCTTTTGCTCCGTGCTGTTATTTCTTAATAGCCCACCACTTCAGAAAGGTTGGCCGCGCCTCTGTGCTATAGCAAAATCTGGGCAGGAATTCACCGCAGTTTATCCCTCCCCATGATTACCCTTGATTTGCGGTTCTCCTATCCAATCTCGACCTGGGAAATATGGCAATCTTGGGGGCTTGCTTTGCGTATATTGAGGCTTTTTTAGTGTTTGTGTGTATTTGAAAGTGCGGTCTCATTTCGTGGCGTTTCATATTTTACGTTTATTTATATTTAGAAGCAACAAAAATGGCGCCAACGAAATGGTTCCGAAGAAAAGCATAGGAGAGGATGCGTCTCATGCATGTTTACTTTCATTGATCTTCGCGAAACACCATGGGTGCCTCATTGAGATTGTGAGCTCCCCCTGTAGTGAAGTGTCACAATGTAAACGACATGCGAGTACTTGTCGTGCTTCACCCTTGCGTGCTGCGGAGAATGGTGGCAGTTGCTTTCACTCTACGAATCTGTCTTGCTTACGTGAGCAGGTATACTAGCTCTCTCTCTCTCTTTCAGCATTTAACGTATGCAAGAAGATGGTACCAGTGCACGGTGCCGGCTACTTTTCCTCGCTTGCTGAGTCGCCGGTGGTAATCGGGCACAAAACTACACCAAGGCACATAAGTGGATACTAGCGCACTGGTACTAGTCTTTAAATACGTGTCTACTCATATTTCGTTTTAGTATTGTGATTACGCGTTTGCTTTTAGGCACGGTGCCCCTTAGGGGCTCAGTCTGTAATGTAGTGTCGTATGCTGTCGTCTTCACTTGGCGTAACGCAGGTGAAACCACGTATAGCACAGCCATCTGTAATATAGGAGTGCGCGCTCGCGGTATACGTGGTCTTCCTCTTGTTATTCGAGTGACTTCATGATGATGTTAGGAGCGCAGCATTTCAGGAGCCTGGTCTGGTGTGCTGTCGTCGGTGAGCGTGGCGCAGGCAAAATCACGTAAAAACATAAAAATACAGAAAGCAAGCGAGAAATAGAAATTCAGAGAAAGAAACACAAAAGAAGAAACCAGAAGGTAATGGAAATAGACAAAAAAACTCTGAAAAACTGCAAAATAGAAAAATGAAAAAAGAGAGAAGCAAGGAAAGAGAAAACCGAAGAGAACAACAAAAAAAGAAGCGCCTAACTCCGCACTTCTTACACGTTGGTCAACGCTGTAGTGTGGAGCTCCTTTAGTTTTTAAAATAAACTTTTCCGCCAATTGCGCAAACTGGAAGATGGGGTGTCTAGATTTACGGCGGAGATCACCCCGTTGTTCACAAGGTAACTGTCGCAAATGGTCGCTTCTGGGCAGAAGCAAACGTTTCTGTGAAGTCAAGCACACGGTCTATTCTCTGTCCCCACAGATTGAGCCGCAACGCGGCGAATGCACTGGCGGGGGCGGATGCATGACGTCAGAATCAATGCGAAAATACGATGAACATTAATCGACACCTTGAGGCGATGAAACAGATGAAATGCAAACTATCATAGGTATCAATATATTAAGAAAGGCACGACAAGTTCACCAGCGCCACCAGTACAGCTGCCCAGTTTCCAGCAGTGGGCTTCAGTCAGCGTGAACGCCTGAAATTTATCGCCTTATGGCATTTGGTTGTGCCTAAATTCAGCTTCAGTGACCTGTTCTTTGGCCTCTATCACTCCTCTTGTAATTGTCGAAATTCAACCACCGTTGTCGGGAAGCAAGCCCGTGATATCCGGCTTAGCGGCACTACGCCATAGCCAATAAGCCATCTTACACAATTTTAATATGTACTGACAGACAATGGTGCCAAGCAAAGTGTAGGGGATGTTGTTACAAGCCGTTGCAATGTCAATTTGTACAAAGATGAGGGGACGTAAAGATAGCTTTTCTTTAACTAATTCACACGTTATTAACCAATGTCTTGGCGTCGTAAAGAATACTCTGGCGCATCAGCGAATACGACACCTTACAAGTTAGTTTTCCTGCTCATACCCCGAAACCTTGCGTCTTTAGATTACATCGTGCAGTCAAAAATCTCCCTTGACTATCTGAAAGGATTGCTACATGATCTGCTCATCTTCTGGGCACGTTTAACTTTGTCCAGTGTTTCGCCATACGCAAAGCATTAGCGTATAGCGGAATACCTCGTGGAAAGTTCTCACGCATGCGCCTCACCGGAAACGCTCGGTACGCTTAGAAACAACCGAAAAACATGGCCGCACCACAGAAAGGAGTTGCTGTACATATGGAATCTATCGAGTGGCCGTCACGTGCTCTGTAGCTTGTTAGCCCCAAAGTGCTGCTTCCATTTGCTTAAAAATCATGTTCTGAAGCTTCGCCATCAAAGTATTGTTGTCGAGACAGCTTCGTTCCGAGAGCCATATCAAATGATCGAAGTGGTAGGCTTAGCGATTGGGCAATGGTCGCTTGAGGAATATCTGTGGACATGAATTACGTGTTTTCTAACCTTTTCTTATCCCCCATACCTTGAACCATCGTAACATTGGGGGATTGTTTTGCTTTTTGCGAAAGATAACGTGAGGCCAATCAAGCATGATAATAGGTAATTTAGTCAAACATGCATGTCCTGGCATTATCTGCAGTGTTACAGTTTGCGACATTGATGCCTTATTGACGACCCTTATCCCCGCCGCGGTGGTCTAGTGGCTAAGGTACTCGGCTACTGACCCGCAGGTCGCGGGTTCAAATCCCGGCTGCGACGGCTGCATTTCCGATGGAGGCGGAAATGTCTAGGCCCGTGTGCTCAGATTTGGGTGCACGTTAAAGAACCCCAGGTGGTCAAATTTCCGGAGCCCTCCACTACGGCGTCTCTAATTATATGGTGGTTTTGGGACGTTAAACCCCACAAATCAATCAATGAATGACGACCCTTATTATTATTTACATACGCGAATGTGGCAAGTAAGAGCTACACAGGCATTGCCGGTGTATTTTGAGCCTAATTACGCTAAAGTTCATTTGCGAGCGTTGCTAAGCTACCTCGCACATGCTATCCAGAATTTCGTTTTTCTCAAGGCAGTAGCGGAATACCGGACATTCTGAAAATTTCTAATGAAGTGAAAACTTATCCGTCACGCCTGTTCCGTATAACACGAAGCATAGCGAGAGTCACGGAATAGTGTAGATAATTCACATGAACCACATCAAACCAGAAAGTGTGCCTGCCACGAGAACGCTGTTTATTCAAAAGCTATCTGCCATGAGTAGAGGCACTATGTGGACGTAACGTTCATGCACAGCATTCTAGTGCCGTAGGAAATGTACGTTCTGCACCAAATGTGGCCGTTATTAAGGACCCCACGTTTGCGGAAGGAAATGGCTAGGTGCAGGAAAAATGACTAGGAGGTTTTCATAACGGCTTCATGTGATCGCGAACATCACTCTTAAAATGGCGACGAGTTATGCGAAATCGGGTTTGACGAAATGCTTCGTTATTTCGTTTCGCTGTGCAGGAATCGCTGAAGTTTACCAAATTGACGTTTGTTATTCAAATGCAGAGATGCTAGCCGTTATGTACTGAGCTCCGGCGGTACTGCGAAAGCTTTCTCTCCCGTATCACCCACCGCTACTCTTGTCTCAATAAAAATGTGCACTGCACGGAACTGCGCGGTTCGCGTACACTGCGCACCGTTTTAGAATATTCGTCACCACGTTCCATAGACATTCAGAGTTATTGCGACAATTTTTCATATATTTTACTTTACTTCACTGGCCTTATATGAGCCCTGCTATGAAATAGCTCTATTGTACGGGCGCAAACAGTCAGCATAAATTACACGCCATCTTTCCCAGTCACGTATGATAACACTAACCTCCTTTTTCCCCAACTCCTATCTGATATGACTTGCATTCCCAACGAGTGTTTTGTATATTAGTCCCCTACTTCTGCGAGCCTCTGCATTCTCCTCGCCTTTATGCAGCGTTTCTTTAAAAGGCGTCATTATGTTAGGTTAGGTCTGAAACTTTCCAAGAACTTAATTGCCGCGCGTTCTCTGCTCGTGATAGCAATGTGTTTCCTAGTTCCTGTGTCCATCAGTGCAACATTTCTCGAAAATTGTGTCCTTGGTATGCGGAAGCTACAGGCAGAGGGATGGCCGCAAAAGAGATGGACGGACAGACGGACGAATGAACAAACGGACGGATGCACCAAGGATCACACAGATAGGCGAACGCAAGAACGAATGGACAGACAGACTGACGAACGCTGCGCCCACCAATCATCATTCACTCCGTGGATATGCTGTGATTTTTTTGGCACGCTTTCAAAGAACGCTGCCGGGCGCTTACATAATCAGCCTTAACTCCCTGTTCACAACTAAAGAAAGAAAATAATGTGCACGTGCAAGTCCGGTTTTGCTGCGCCTATTCGCTAGGCTACGCATCGAAAGACTCGGTTTTGCTGCGCCTCCTCACTAGGCTGTGTGTTCTGGCACTACCATCAGATCTCGTGAACTGCATTGCCAGGTGCCTATAGCAATTAAAAACGTGTTTGTCGATGTCGGGGTCAGCGTCGTTGTTTGTGTGCAAAAAGTCATCTTATGC
>NW_023610179.1:0-13299 GCF_013339725.1 Rhipicephalus microplus
GAACGAGGGTCTCGTAATGGCAGACTTGGTGTGTTTAGGTTGTATAAGAGGGACAATCAATCAGCTGCCCGCTCATAATATGTTAAACGTGCTACGCCACGCCAAACATGTACATAAGAGTGTTTTCACACTTGTCGTTTGGCTTATAGATGGCGCTGACTGTCACTCCTACTTCTAAATTCACATATAAACCCAAAAAAGTGAATGGAGGGAAGGCCGCTGTGCTAGCTCAGTGGTTAGACCATCGAATGCGTTATTCAAAGGGCGTAGGTTCCATTCCTCCTCACGGGTGGTTAATTTTCCATCCACTTTTCTTTCTTCTTATCTACATTCCTTTAGTTCTAATAACTTCCCCTGTACATTCCTTGGCATTCCTGTCTGTTAGATCTCATTAATATTGTAATAAAACACGGAAAAACTAGCGCTTAGGTATACACTTCTCTCTCTTATTTCATTGAACGAAGGTCTCGTAATGGCAGACTTGGTGTGTTTAGATTGTATAAGAGGGACAATTAATCAGCTGCCCGCTCATAATATGTTCACGTTCTACGTGACGCGAACATGCGCATAAGAGTGTTTTCACACTTGTCGTTTGGCCTATAGATGGCGCTGACTGTCACTCCTACTTCTAAATTCACATATAAACCCAAAAAATTGGATGGAGGGAAGGCCGCTGTGGTAGCTCAGTGGTTAGAACATCGAACGAGTTATTCGAAGGTCGTAGGTTTGATTCCTGCTCACGGGGTGGTTATTTTTTCATCCACTTATCTTTCTTATTATTTACATTCCATTGGTTCAAATACCTTTCCCCGTATATTTCTTGGCATCACTGTCTGTTAGATCTCATTAATATTGTGTTAAAACACGGAAACCGAGCCCTTAGCTATCCACTTCTTTCCCTTATTTCACTGAACGAGGGTCTCGTAATAGAAGACTTGGTGTGTTTAGGTTGTATAAGAAGGACAAATAATCAGCTGCCCGCTCATAATCTGTTCACGTGCTACGTGACGCCAAACATGCGCATAAGAGTGTTTTCACACTTGTCGTTTGGCTTATAGATGGCGCTGACTGTCACTCTGACTTCTGAATTCACATATAAACCCAAAAAACTGGATGGAGGGAAAGCCACTGTGGTAGCTCAGTGGTTAGAGCGTCGAAAGCGTTATTCGAAGGTCGTAGGTTCGATTCCTGCTCACGGCTGCTAATTTTTTCATCCACTTTTCTTTATTCTTATTTACAATTGATTGGTCCTAATAACTTCCCCGGTACATTCCTTGGCATTACTGTCTGTTAGATCTCATTAATATTGTAATAAAACACGGAAAAACGAGCGCTTAGGTATACACTTCTCTCCCTTATTTCATTGAACGAGGGTCTCGTAATGGCAGACTTGATGTGTTTAGATTGTATAAGAGGGACAATTAATCAGCTGCCCGCTCATAATATGTTAACGTGCTACGCCACGCCAAACATGTACATAAGAGTGTTTTCACACTTGTCGTTTGGCTTATAGATGGCGCTGACTGTCACTCCTACTTCTAAATTCACATATAAACCCAAAAAAGTGAATGGAGGGAAGGCCGCTGTGGTAGCTCAGTGGTTAGACCATCGAACGTGTTATTCGAAGGTCGTAGGTTCGATTCCTCCTCACGTGTGGGTAATTTTTGATCCACTTTTCTTTCTTTTTATTTACATTCCTTTGGTTCTAATAACTTCCCCTCTACATTCCTTGGCATTACTGTCTGTTAGATCTCATTAATATTGTAATAAAACACGGAAAAACGAGCGCTTAGGTATACACTTCTCTCCCTTATTTCATTGAACGAGGGTCTCGTAATGGCAGACTTGGTGTGTTTAGGTGTATAAGAGGGACAATTATACAGCTGCCCGCTCATAATATGTTCACGTGCTACGTGACGCCAAACATGTACATAAGAGTGTTTTCACACTTGTCGTTTGGCTTATAGATGGCGCTGACTTTCACTCGTACTTCTAAATTCACATATAAACCCAAAAAGTGAATGGAGCGAAGGCCGCTGTGGTAGCCCAGTGGTTATACCGTCGAATGCGTTATTCAAAGGTCGTAGGTTCCATTCCTCCTCACGGGTGGTCAATTTTTCATCCACTTTTTTTGTTATTATTTACATTCCTTTGGTTCTAATAACTTCCCCTGTACATTCCTTGGCATTACTGTCTGTTAGATCTCATTATTATTGTAATAAAACACGGAAAAACGAGCGCTTAGGTATACACTTCTCTCCCTTATTTCATTGAACGAGGGTCTCGTATTGGCAGACTTGGTGTGTTCAGGTTGTATAAGAGGGACAATTATTCAGCTGCCCGCTCATAATAGGTTCACGTTCTACGTGACGCGAACATGCGCATAAGAGTGTTTTCACACTTGTCCTTTGGCCTATAGATGGCGCTGACTGTCACTCCCACTTGTGAATTCACATATAAACCTAAAAAAGTGGATTAAAGGAAGGCCGCTGTGGTAGCTCAGTGGTTAGAGCATCGAACGCGTTATTGCAAGGTCGTAGGCTTGATTTCTGCTCACGGCTAGTTATTTTTTCTGCCACTTTTCTTTTTTTATTTACAGTCCATTGGTTCTAATAACTTTCCCTGTACATTTCTTGGCATTACTATCTGTTAGATCTCATTAATATTGTGTTAAAACACGGAAAAACGAGCCCTTAGGTATACACTTCTTTCCCTTATTTCATTGAACTATCGTCTCGTAATGGCAGACTTGGTGTGTTTAGGTTGTATAAAAGGGACAATTAATAACCTGCCCGCTCATAATAAGTTCACGTGCTACGTGACGCCAAACATGCGCATAAGAGTGTTTTCACACTTGTCGTTTGGCCTATAGATGGCGCTGACTGTCACTCCTACTTCTAAATTCACATATAAACCCGAAAAATTGGATGGAGGGAAGGCCGCTGTGGTAGCTCAGTGGTTAGAACATCGAACGAGTTATTCGAAGGTCGTAGGTTCGATTCCTGCTCACGGGTGGTTATTTTTAGGGGCGAAGCTCCTTAGGGCGTGGACTGTGCGTCCCCTGTAGCCTGTATGTAGCCACCTCTAGTTTAGTTCTTGCAGTGTTCACTAGATGGCGATACCGTCCCCTGTATGTAGCCACCTCTAGTTTAGTTCTTGCAGTGTTCACTAGATGGCGGTACCGTCTCCTGCTATGTAGCCACCTCTCGTTTAGTTCTTGTAGTGTTTACTAGATGGTGGTAATTGTAGCTGATGATGAAAAGATGCAAGATGTTATAAACTAGAAAGCAGTACTTGTAGTTGATGAAAGACGCGAGATCTTATAAAATAGGAATGATGTCACATATGCCGCGTGTCATTGGTTGAAGGCAATCGTTCGATTTAGTGCGGCGACGTACGCTAGGGGAGCGATGTAATAAAATCGAGTGGGCAAAATGTACAGATGATTCATGGTTTACCAGGTTTACCTCCGGAGCTTCGCCCACTCATCATCATTCACTTCGTGGATATGGCGGAATTTTTTCATCCACTTTTCTTTATTCTTATTCACAATTGATTGGTTTTAATAACTTTCCCTGTACATTTTTTGGCATTACTGTCTCTTAGATCTCATTAATATTGTGTTAAAACACTGAAAAACGAGCCCTTAAGTATACACTTCTTTCCCTTATTTCATTGAACGAGTGTCTCGTAATGGCAGACTTGGTGTGTTTATGTTGTATAAGAAGGACAATTAATCAGCTGCCCGCTCATAATCTGTTAACATGCTACGTGACGCCAAACATGCGCATAAGAGTGTTTTCACACTTGTCGTTCGGCTTATAGATGGCGCTGACGGTCACTCCCACATCTGAATTCACATATAAACCCAAAAAACTGGATGGAGGGAAAGCCACTGTGGTAGCTCAGTGGTTAGAGCGTCGAACGCGTTATTCGAAGGTCGTAGGTTCGATTCCTGCTCACGGCTGCTAATTTTTTCATCCACTTTTCTTTATTCTTATTCACAATTGATTGGTTCTAATAACTTCCCCCGTACATTCCTTGGCATTACTGTCTGTTAGATCTCATTATTATTGTAATAAAACACGGAAAAACGAGCGCTTAGGTATACACTTCTCTCCCTTATTTCATTGAACGAGGGTCTCGTATTGGCAGACTTGGTGTGTTCAGGTTGTATAAGAGGGACAATTATTCAGCTGCCCGCTCATAATAGGTTCACGTTCTACGTGACGCGAACATGCGCATAAGAGTGTTTTCACACTTGTCCTTTGGCCTATAGATGGCGCTGACTGTCACTCCCACTTGTGAATTCACATATAAACCTAAAAAAGTGGATTAAAGGAAGGCCGCTGTGGTAGCTCAGTGGTTAGAGCATCGAACGCGTTATTGCAAGGTCGTAGGCTTGATTTCTGCTCACGGCTAGTTATTTTTTCTGCCACTTTTCTTTTTTTTATTTACAGTCCATTGGTTCTAATAACTTTTCCTGTACATTTCTTGGCATTACTATCTGTTAGATCTCATTAATATTGTGTTAAAACACGGAAAAACGAGCCCATTAGGTATACACTTCTTTCCCTTATTTCATTGAACTATCGTCTCGTAATGGCAGACTTGGTGTGTTTAGGTTGTATAAGAGGGACAATTAATAACCTGCCCGCTCATAATAAGTTCACGTGCTACGTGACGCCAAACATGCGCATAAGAGTGTTTTCACACTTGTCGTTTGGCATATAGATGGCGCTGACTGTCACTCCTACTTCTAAATTCACATATAAACCCGAAAAATTGGATGGAGGGAAGGCCGCTGTGGTAGCTCAGTGGTTAGAACATCGAACGAGTTATTCGAAGGTCGTAGGTTCGATTCCTGCTCACGGGTGGTTATTTTTAGGGGCGAAGCTCCTTAGGGCGTGGACTGTGCGTCCCCTGTAGCCTGTATGTAGCCACCTCTAGTTTAGTTCTTGCAGTGTTCACTAGATGGCGATACCGTCCCCTGTATGTAGCCACCTCTAGTTTAGTTCTTGCAGTGTTCACTAGATGGCGGTACCGTCTCCTGTATGTAGCCACCTCTCGTTTAGTTCTTGTAGTGTTTACTAGATGGTGGTACTTGTAGCTGATGATGAAAAGAGGCAAGATGTTATAAACTAGAAAGCGGTACTTGTAGTTGATGAAAGACGCGAGATCTTATAAAATAGGAATGATGTCACATATGCCGCGTGTCATTGGTTGAAGGCAATCGTTCGATTTAGTGCGGCGACGTACGCTAGGGGGAGCGATGTAATAAAATCGAGTGGGCAAAATGTACAGAGGATTCATGGTTTACCAGGTTTACCTCCGGAGCTTCGCCCACTCATCATCATTCACTTCGTGGATATGGCGGAATTTTTTTAACCACTTATCTTTCTTCTTATTTACATTTCATTGGTTTTAATAACTTTCCCTGTACATTTTTTGGCATTACTGTCTTTTAGATCTCATTAATATTGTGTTAAAACACTGAAAAACGAGCCCTTAAGAATACACTTCTTTCCCTTATTTCATTGAACGAGTGTCTCGTAATGGCAGACTTGGTGTGTTTATGTTGTATAAGAAGGACAATTAATCAGCTGCCCGCTCATAATCTGTCAACGTGCTACGTGACGCCAAACATGCGCATAAGAGTGTTTTCACACTTGTCGTTCGGCTTATAGATGGCGCTGACGGTCACTCCCACATCTGAATTCACATATAAACCCAAAAAACTGGATCGAGGGAAAGCCACTGTGGTAGCTCGGTGGTTAGAGCATCGAATGCGTTATTCGAAGGTCGTAGGTTCGATTCCTGCTCACGGATGGTTAATTTTTCATCGTCTTTTCTTTCTTCTTATTTACATTTCATTGGTTCTAATAACTTCCTCTGTACATTTCTTGGCATTACTGTCTGTTAGATCTCATTATTATTGTGTTAAAAGCTGGAAAAACGAGCCCTTAGGTATACACTTCTCTTTCTTATTTCGTTGAACGAGGGTCTCGTAATGGCAGACTTGGTGTGTTTATGTTGTATAAGAAGGACAATTAATCAGCTGCCCGCTCATAATAGGTTCACGTTCTACGTCACGCGAACATGCGCATAAGAGTGTTTTCACACTTGTCGTTTGGCCTATAGATGGCGCTGACTGTCACTCCTACTTCTAAATTCACATATAAACCCAAAAACTTGGATGGAGGGAAGGCCGCTGTGGTATCTCAGTGGTTAGAACATTGAACGAGTTATTCGAAGGTCGTAGGTTCGATTCCTGCTCACGGGTGGTTATTTTTTCATCCACTTATCTTTCTTCTTATTTACATTCCATTGGTTCTAATACCTTCCCCTGTACATTCCTTGGCATTACGTTCTGTTAGATCTCATTATTATAGTGTTAAAACACGGAAAAACGAGCCCTTTGGTATGCACTTCTTTCCCTTATTTCATTGAACGAGGGTCTCGTAATGGCAGACTTGCTGTGTTTAGGTTGTATAAGAGGGACGATTAATCAGCTGCCCGCTCGTAATAAGTTCACGTGCTACGTGACGAATGCGCATAAGTGTGTTTTCACACTTGTCGTTTGGCCTATAGATGGCGCTGACTGTCACTCCCAATTCTGAATTCACATATAATCCCAAAAAACTAGATGGAGGGAAAGCCGCTGTGGTAGCTCTGTGCTTAGAGCATCGAATGCATTACGCGAAGGTCGTAGGTTCGATTCCTGCTCACGGATGGTTAATTTTTCATCATCTTTTCTTTCTTCTTATTTAGATTTCATTGGTTCTAATAACTTCCTCTGTACATTCCTTGGCGTTACTGTTTGTTAGATCTCATTATTATTGTGTTAAAACCTGGAAAAACGAGCCCTTAGGTATACACTTCTCTCCTTTATTTCATTGAACGAGGGTCTCGTTATGGCAGACTTAGTGTGTTTAGGTTGTATAAGAGAGCAATTGATCAGCTGCCCGCTCATAATAAGTTCACGTGCTACATGACGCCAAACATGCGCATAAGAGTGTTTTCACACTTGTCGTTTGGTCTTATAGATGGCGCTGACTGTCACTCCTACTTAAAATTCACATATAAACCTAAAAAAGCGGATGGAGGGAATGCCGCTGTGGTAGCTCAGTGGTTAGAGCTTCGAACACGTTATTCGAAGGTCGTAGGTTCGATACCTGCTCACGGCTGGTAATTTTTTCATCCCCCTTTCGTTCTTCTTATTTACATTCCATTGGTTCTAATAACTTCCCCTGTACATTCCTTGGCATTACTGTCTGTTGGATCTCATTAGGTTGTGTTAAAACAAGGAAAAACGAGCCCTTAGGTATACACTTCTTTCCCTTATTTCATTGAACGAGGGTCTCGTAATGGCAGACTTGGTGTGTTTAGGTTGTATAAGAGGGACAATTATTCAGCTTCCCGCTCATAATAAGTTCACGTGCCACGTGACGCCAAACATGCGCATAAGAGTGTTTTCACACTTGTCGTCTGGCTTATAGATGGCGTTGACTGTCACTCCTACTTCTAAATTCACATATAAACCCAAAAAATTGGATGGAGGGAAGGCCGCTGTGGTAGCTCAGTGGTTAGAACAACGAACGAGTTATTCGAAGGTCGTAGGTTCGATTCCAGCTCTCGGGTGGTTATTTTTAGAGGCGAAGCTCCTTAGGGCGTGGGCTGTGCTTCCCCTGTAGCCTGTATGTAGCCACCTGTAGTTTAGTTCTTGCAGTGTTCACTAGATGGCGGTACCGTCCCCTGTATGTAGCCACCTCTAGTTTAGTTCTTGCAGTGTTCACTAGATGGCGGTACCGTCTCCTGTATGTTGCCACCTCTCGTTTAGTTCTTGTAGTGTTTACTAGATGGTGGTACTTGTAGCTGATGATGAAAAGATGCAAGATGTTATAAACTAGAAAGAGGTACTTGTAGTTGATGAAAGACGCGAGATCTTATAAAATAGGAATGATGTCACATATGGCGCGTGTCATTGGTTGAAGGCAATCGTTCGATTTAGTGCGGTGACGTACGCTAGGGGGGAGCGATGTATAAAATCGAGTGGGCAAAATGTACAGAGGATTCATGGTTTACCAGGTTTACCTCCGGAGCTTCGCCCACTCATCATCATTCACTTCGTGGATATGGCAGAATTTTTTTTTACCCACTTTTCTTTCTTCTTATTTACATTCCATTGGTTTTAATAACTTCCCCGGTACATTCCTTGGCATTACTGTCTGTTAGATCTCATTAATATTGTAATAAAACACGGAAAAACGAGCGCTTAGGTATACACTTCTCTCCCTTATTTCATTTAACGAGGGTCTCGTAATGGCAGACTTGATGTGTTTAGATTGTATAAGAGGGACAATTAATCAGCTGCCCTCTCATAATATGTTAACGTGCTACGCCACGCCAAACATGTACATAAGAGTGTTTTCACACTTGTCGTTTGGCTTATAGATGGCGCTGACTGTCACTCCTACTTCTAAATTCACATATAAACCCAAAAAAGTGAATGGAGGGAAGGCCGCTGTGGTAGCTCAGTGGTTAGACCACCGAACGCGTTATTCGAAGGTCGTAGGTTCGATTCCTCCTCACGTGTGGGTAATTTTTGATCCACTTTTCTTTCTTTTTATTTACATTCCTTTGGTTCTAATAACTTCCCCTCTACACTCCTTGGCATTACTGTCTGTTAGATCTCATTAATATTGTAATAAAACACGGAAAAACGAGCGCTTAGGTATACACTTCTCTCCCTTATTTCATTGAACGAGGGTCTCGTAATGGCAGACTTGGTGTGTTTAGGTTGTATAAGAGGGACAATTAATCAGCTGCCCGCTCATAATATGTTCACGTGCTACGTGACGCCAAACATGTACATAAGAGTGTTTTCACACTTGTCGTTTGGCTTATAGATGGCGCTGACTTTCACTCGTACTTCTAAATTCACATATAAACCCAAAAAAGTGAATGGAGCGAAGGCCGCTGTGGTAGCCCAGTGGTTATACCGTCGAATGCGTTATTCAAAGGTCGTAGGTTCCATTCCTCCTCACGGGTGGTCAATTTTTCATCCACTTTTTTTTCTTATTTTTTACATTCCTTTGGTTCTAATAACTTCCACTGTACATTCCTTGGCATTACTGTCTGTTAGATCTCATTATTATTGTAATAAACACGGAAAAACGAGCGCTTAGGTATACACTTCTCTCCCTTATTTCATTGAACGAGGGTCTCGTATTGGCAGACTTGGTGTGTTCAGGTTGTATAAGAGGGACAATTATTCAGCTGTCCGCTCATAATAGGTTCACGTTCTACGTGACGCGAACATGCGCATAAGAGTGTTTTCACACTTGTCCTTTGGCCTATAGATGGCGCTGACTGTCACTCCCACTTGTGAATTCACATTTAAACCTAAAAAAGTGGATTAAAGGAAGGCCGCTGTGGTAGCTCAGTGGTTAGAGCATCGAACGCGTTATTGCAAGGTCGTAGGCTTGATTTCTGCTCACGGCTAGTTATTTTTTCTGCCACTTTTTTTTTTATTTACAGTCCATTGGTTCTAATAACTTTCCCTGTACATTTCTTGGCATTACTATCTGTTAGATCTCATTAATATTGTGTTAAAACACGGAAAAACGAGCCCTTAGGTATACACTTCTTTCCCTTATTTCATTGAACTATCGTCTCGTAATGGCAGACTTGGTGTGTTTAGGTTGTATAAGAGGGACAATTAATCAGCTGCCCGCTCATAATAAGTTCACGTGCTACGTGACGCCAAACATGCGCATAAGAGTGTTTTCACACTTGTCGTTTGGCCTATAGATGGCGCTGACTGTCACTCCTACTTCTAAATTCACATATAAACCCGAAAAATTGGATGGAGGGAAGGCCGCTGTGGTAGCTCAGTGGTTAGAACATCGAACGAGTTATTCGAAGGTCGTAGGTTCGATTCCTGCTCACGGGTGGTGATATTTAGGGGCGAAGCTCCTTATTGCGTGGACTGTGCGTCCCCTGTAGCCTGTATGTAGCCACCTCTAGTTTAGTTCTGCAGTGTTCACTAGATGGCGATACCGTCCCCTGTATGTAGGCACCTCTAGTTTAGTTCTTGCAGTGTTCAATAGATGCGGTACCGTCTCCTGTATGTAGCCACCTCTTTTTAGTTCTTGTAGTGTTTTACTAGATGGTGGTACTTGTAGCTGATGATGAAAAGATGCAAGATGTTATAAACTAGAAAGCGGTACTTGTAGTTGATGAAAGACGCGAGATCTTATAAAATAGGAATGATGTCACATATGCCGCGTGTCACTGGTTGAAGGCAATCGTTCGATTTAGTGCGGCGACGTACGCTAGGGGGAGCGATGTGATAAAATCGAGTGGGCAAAATGTACCGAGGATTCATGGTTTACCAGGTTTACCTCCGGAGCTTCGCCCACTCATCATCATTCACTTCGTGGATATGGCGGAATTTTTTTATCCACTTATCGTTCTTCGTATTTACATTTCATTGTTTTAATAACTTTCCCTGTACATTTTTTGGCATTACTGTCTGTTAGATCTCATTATTATTGTGTTAAAACACTGAAAAACGAGCCCTTAAGAATACACTTCTTTCCCTTATTTTCATTGAACGAGTGTCTCGTATGGCAGACTTGGTGTGTTTATGTTGTATAAGAAGGACAATTAATCAGCTGCCCGCTCATAATCTGTCAACGTGCTACGTGACGCCAAACATGCGCATAAGAGTGTTTTCACACTTGTCGTTCGGCTTATAGATGGCGCTGACGGTCACTCCCACATCTGAATTCCATATAAACCCAAAAACTGGATCGAGGGAAAGCCACTGTGGTAGCTCGGTGGTTAGAGCATCGAATGCGTTATTCGAAGGTCGTAGGTTCGATTCCTGCTCACGGATAATTAATTTTCCATCGTCTTTTCTTTCTTCTTATTTACATTTCATTGGTTCTAATAACTTCCTCTGTACATTTCTTGGCATTACTGTCTGTTAGATCTCATTATTATTGTGTTAAAAGCTGGAAAAACGAGCCCTTAAGAATACACTTCTTTCCCTTATTTCATTGAACGAGTGTCTCGTAATGGCAGACTTGGTGTGTTTATGTTGCATAAGAAGGACAATTAATCAGCTGCCCGCTCATAATCTGTTAACGTGCTACGTGACGCCAAACATGCGCATAAGAGTGTTTTCACACTTGTCGTTTGGCTTATAGACGGCGCTGACTTTCACTCCTACTTCTAAATTCACATATAAACCCAAAAAAGTGAATGGAGCGAAGGCCGCTGTGGTAGCTCAGTGGTTAGACCATCGAATGCGTTATTAAAAGGTCGTAGGTTCCATTCCTCCTCACGGGTGGTTAATTTTCCATCCACTTTTCTTTCTTCTTATTTACATTCCATTGTTTAAATAACTTCCCCTGTACATTCCTTGGCATTACTGTCTGTTAGATCTCATTAATATTGTAATAAAACACGGAAAAACGAGCCCTTAGGTATACACTTCTCTCCTTTATTTCATTGAACGAGGGTCTCGTAATGGCAGACTTGGTGTGTTATATTGTATAAGAGGGACAATTAATCAGCTGCCCGCTTTTAATAGGTTCACGTTCTACGTGACGCGAGCATGCGCATAAGAGTGTTTTCACACTTGTCGTTTGGCCCATAGATGGCGCTGACTGTCACTCCTACTTCTAAATTCACATATAAACCCAAAAGATTGGATGGAGGGAAGGCCGCTGTGGTAGCTCAGTGGTTCGAACATCGAACGAGTTATTCGAAGGTCGTAGGTTCGATTCCTGCTCACGGGTGGTTATTTTTTCATCCACTTATCTTTCTTCTTATTTACATTTCATTGGTTCTAATAACTTCCCCTGTACATTCCTTGGCATTACTGTCTGTTAGATCTCCTTAATATAGTGTTAAAACACGGAAAAACGAGTCCTTTGGTATACACTTCTCTCCCTTATTTCATTGAACGAGGGTCTCGTAATGGCAGACTTGGTGTGTTTAGGTTGTATAAGAAGGACAATTAATCAGCTGCCCGCTCATAATCTGTTAACGTGCTACGTGACGCCAAACATGCGCATAAGAGTCTTTTCACACTTGTCGTTTGGCTTATAGATGGCGCTGACTTTCACTCCTACTTCTAAATTCACATATAAACCAAAAAAAGTGAATGGAGCGAAGGCCGCTGTGGTAGCTCAGTGGTTAGACCATCGAATGCGTTATTCAAAGGTCGTAGGTTCCATTCCTCCTCATGGGTGGTTAATTTTCCATCCACTTTTCTTTCTTCTTATTTACATTCCTTTGGTTCTAATAACTTCCCCTGTACATTCCTTGGCATTACTGTCTGTTAGATCTCATTATTATTATTAATAAAACACGGAAAACGAGCCCTTAGGTATACACTTCTCTCCTTTATGTCATTGAACGAGGGTCTCGTAATGGCAGACTTGGTGTGTTTAGGTTGTATAAGAGGGACAATTAATCAGCTGCCCACTCGTAATAAGTTCACGTGCTTACGTGACGAATGCCATAAGGTGTTTTCCACACTTGTCGTTTGGCCTATAGATGGCGCTGACTGTCACTCCCAATTCTGAATTCACATATAATCCCAAAAAACTAGATGGAGGGAAAGCCGCTGTGGTAGCTCTGTGCTTAGAGCATCGAATGCATTACGCGAAGGTCGTAGGTTCGATTCCTGCTCACGGATGGTTAATTTTTCATCATCTTTTCTTTCTTCTTATTTAGATTTCATTGGTTCTAATAACTTCCTCTGTACATTCCTTGGCATTACTGTCTGTTAGATCTCATTATTATTGTGTTAAAACCTGGAAAAACGAGCCCTTAGGTATACACTTCTCTCCTTTATTTCATTGAACGAGGGTCTCGTAATGGCAGACTTAGTGTGTTTAGGTTGTATAAGAGGGACAATTAATCAGCTGCCCGCTCATAACATGTTCACGTGCTACGTGACGCCAAACATGCGCATAAGAGTGTTTTCACCCTTGTCGTTTGGCTTATAGATGGCGCTGATTGTCGCTCCCACATCTGAATTCACATATAAACACAAAAAATTGGATGGAGGGAAAGCCGCTGTGGTAGCTCGGTGGTTAGAGCATCGAATGCGTTATTCGAAGGTCGTAGGTTCGATTCCTGCTCTCGGATGGTTAATTTTTCATCGTCTTTTTTTTCTTCTTATTTACAATTTATTGGTTCTAATAACTTCCCCTGTACATTTCTTGGCATTACTGTCTGTTAGATCTCATTAATATTGTGTTAAAACCTGGACAAACG
>NW_023610180.1:0-13320 GCF_013339725.1 Rhipicephalus microplus
CAAGGCACCGGGCTACGGCACAGACTGTGAGACTATTACTCTTTTCTTTCGTGTGTGAACTGCGTGCGTGTATGACTAATGGTACTGTATGTGCAATAGTTTTTTTTTCGTCCTATATAACTCCCGTTGGCTTTCGTCACTGTCTCCATCTACCTCGCGTCACACGCCTTGCTATGTGACGAACCTAACACACGACAAGGTGGTAGGGTCGAGTACAGGGACCCCGTAGCACGCAGCGCAAAACAGTCTAGCTCCTGTGCAAGCAAGGATGTCGCCTGCACGTCGTCTGTAGGTTGGGCGTGCGAGGAGCCCGAGGAGCCAGAAGCGATGACCGCGGAGATGACGGGGCTCCGGTAATCACGGCGGCGGTTGAGACTACGCAGTTTGAAGGTGCCAGCTGTTGAGACAAGCGTTCGGCCTCGCGGATCATCGTCGCAGCAACTTCGGAGGAGCCACCCGGGCAACCATTGGTGACGGCCGTGAAATATGCTGCCGGCACAGCAATCAGCATGGCAATGTCATGAAGCACTGGATTGTGGTGAAAGTACCGTTGAGTTATTGAGGAGGCTTGGACGCCATCCGTGTCGAACGGTGTTGGCTGTGTCACGAGATCCATGCGACTGGGAGCGTTGACCGCGTTCCTATAGAAGAGGATCCCGTGCGATGTGTTAGTGCGAAGTGGTGTCGTGGCACCGTTGAAGGCAAGCTGAGTCGACAAAAAGGCCTTGACGCCATGCCCGAACAGTGGTGGCAGTGGCGGTAGGTCAACTGTGGCCAAGGAGGCCTGGACGCTGTTCCTCCAACTACGCTTACCGTGGCTGCACGTTGGTGGGTATCCTGGACGACGAAGCCAGGGCATAAGATTTCTTCGTCGGCTGCGCCATATTAAGGAATAAACGACAGAGACAGCACCCGATCCTGGGCCAACTGTTTGTTTGTTTGTTTCCCTGGATCACACCCACTCAGGGGGATTGGACACGAAAGCATAGTGCATTTGTTCTGTGAGCATTATGACTATGTGGAAAAATGAATTTGTATTATAATATGATTAATGTAAAGAAAATGACATGCAAAAAGAGCAAACAAAAAAATGGATAGGTCAATTTGAGAAATTTCAAGATTTCAGGTGTTGTGATTACCACTCAACTGCGTTTAATTCACCTCGCCATTTACATTTTTTAGATACTAAATAATAATTATTTGATTGAAGATCACAATGGTATACGTTTGGATGCCTGAGTATAATCGCAAACGGCATTGAAAGCATCCCTGTGGCTATGTCCTGAAACTGAGGCATGAATGCTTAGTGCAGTTTCCGCCGTCAATGTAACGCCTAGTTTCAGAAATGAAATAACTACAAGTCTTTTTTAGGTATAGCGTATCAGCGACCATACGAAAAATATTGTTTGATTGATTCCATTTCTCCGCAGAATGCGCACAGGGGTGATATAGTCTGACCAGCTCTGTTTAGATACAGGTTTTGGGGGAGGGACATGACATCGAAATTTAGTAATTAAAACATTCAGCTTTCTTGGTTAACTCCAGTGGGGTTGCCATGGGAACTTGAGGTGGTTATATTCTGTCCATGTAGTTACTTTTTCTATCATATCAGTGCAGATTTGTGATTTTCAATATCTTACTGCTGTAACATATTCAACTTCTGGCAGTACGGATAAAACCGGTGCATCAAGCGCGGCTCGAGGTAAGAAATTGGCCAGTACATTTAATCTTAACCCACAGTGTCCAGGAACTCACAGTAACCTCAGGAGTCTTAACTGCAGTGGTAGTAATGTTCTGAATGTTCTTAGAATTCAAGAGTTCTCAGAAACTATCAGAGCTGCACAAACTGAAAGAGAATCCGGACTGCGTTATTTTGATTTCACGGAAGTTTTCAAAGAGCTTTAAATATTCTCCACCAGCTCAGCTTCAAAAACTGGAGTAAAATCAGGCAGTCTCACGGAGAAGCACCAGTCAAGCGAATCAGAGGCAATACTCACAACTGCCTTCTGATTATTTACTGAAGCATCTGTGGCTATTATATTTTTAGTTTCTGCATGCTCCGTGTATTCTAATAATATGTCATTTAGCAATTTGATGGAATCTAACTAGGCGTTTTGGGGGCAATATTTTTATATTCAAATATAACATTACAGTTCGAGTCATTAGTCTCCAATACATTTCTAATGTTCACATTTATACTTCGTCGTTTCTTTTGTACAAACATTATCGGGGGTGTGTGAATCCGTAGCCAATAAGCAAGAAAGAAGGCGTCTGGGTTTGAGAAAAAAGCTTATTGAGATCTTCTTGTCAGTAAGCTAAAAAATTTTACAAATGCTTGTACTGTCAAAATGCGAAATCGACAAAGTAGTGTGGGCAGGCGCGCTTCCTGGTACAGTACAATGATGGCCGCAAACCTAGGGAGTCCCAGACACATTTGCAGTACTTCTCGCTTCAAGACAACTAGAGGTTTTGTTTTATAAGCAGGGCCAACGGAGAATAGTATGCATCCAAATTCCATGATAGGGCGCATGTACATCTTGTATAACATTATCAAGCTGTGCCTCCGTAACCCGTATTTCCGGTTACTTAGCTTGTGTAGTAAGCCTGAGGCCCGTTGTGTCTTTGTAGTTATATTCTTATGTGTGGACTTCAGATAAGTTTTTCATTATAAATGATTCCCAATTATTTTATAAAGTCTACTTGGTGTATGGGTTCCTGTTTATATAGAATGGAAATTGAAATTGAGTATGCAAGCGGAAACACCAAGAGCGCACTTTTGTTGACATTTAACGATAATGAAATTGACTGCGACTAAATTTCGAACATATTTTTATATCTTTGTAATTTAGGTCGTAGTGAGGAAATATCACAGTCAGCAGCAAAGAATGCGATGTCATCAGCGTAAATGTATACAGTAACTTCATGTTCTGTTTGAATTGTGCTCATTAAAGCATTATATACCACTGGAGATAAGACTACTCTTTGGGGAACTCCGCGCATTTGTTGAAACTTAGATGAGGAACATAATCCTTGACGCAGTAGAATTTGCTTGATTTTAAAATTTTCTACTACCCACTCAATAAAATATTGTGGGAAATTCAATCTCTTTAGCGTATTCAACAAAATGAAGAGCTCCACACTGCCATACACCTTGGCTATCTCAAGCTTTACTAAAACAGTGTATTGCCTTCTTTTTCGAGCGAGCTGTATTCGGCTCTCTAAATCAACATGGGCACACCAAATAGAGAAATCACTACGAAAGCCGGTTTGGTTCGGTTTTATAACTAAATTGTCTGCCATCCAGATACTTACTCGGCTATGTAGGATCCTCTATACTGGTTTGACCATGTTACACGTTATAGAGATGGGTCTGATACTATCGAATGTAAATCCTACTCCTGGCTTTTTTAGTATAGGAATGACCTTTCCTATCTTCTAATCCTGGGGCACCCATGAGTTTTTAAGGAGTAGTTTATAACATTGTAAACGTCACTGGGCGATAAATTGAGCAGAAATTTAATCATGGGTACTGTGATTCCATCTGGGCCAGGAGACGCGCAGGGTAAATGTTTAATCACGTTGGATACTTCAGTCTGTGTCACTTCGTCAAAGTCAGACTTTGTCGTTGACTTGTGCCGTTTGTTTGGCACGACTGAGGTAAATCTGCTTTCCACACCTTTACCGATTACCTATAACGTTGTGGTCATTTCTTGCGCCGACAGATTATCATAGGCTGCATTTACTGGGGACGGCAACATTTTCCGAGCTATCATATATCGCAACAGTGCCTTCATATGTTTACGCTTCGACTGGTATGCATAATTTCTTCTGTCATATTCTTGTTCGGCTTGAGCTACCGTTCTCTTAAAGCCTGCTGCAATGAATTTATAATCTGCCCAGTTTGGGGGGACTTATTATGGAAGAGCTGCTTTCAAGCTGCCTGACGTTGTCGGTGCTCTCTTGTACATTCATCATTCCACCAATGACTATATGCTCTTTTTGTAGATTCAACAGTATATTCCGCTCTTTTGTAGGCTCTTTTAATGGCTGCATTTATCTTCAGTGCTTTTGTATCATCACTTTCGTGTGAGTGAAAAGCCGACACTGACATCTGATCATTCTTAAGTTTAGTGTAATTGACAATTACTCGTATATTTTAACATGGTGGAGTTGTCGGGCTACAAATTTCAAAACTGATTGGTAAGTGGTCACTGTTGGTGCCACAGTCTAGCGCTTTCCGAGAAGTAGTCATAGTCGAACTTACTAGACCTCAATCTAAGAGCGACCTGGAGTGATTACGAATAAATGGGGGGAGGGTTCTGATGATGAGGTACGTCAGGTCATTAGCCATTGTCCACTCCCTCAAGCGTTTTCCGCTCGGATGAGTTCTGAAACTGCAACTCGTGTGGAGGGAATTAAAGTCTTCAACTAAAACTTTGTTCTTGCACCACGACATTGTAGCTAAATCCAAACTTCGTTTGTCTTGAACTCCATCCAGAATATGTGTCTTAACTAGGGTGAAAGGACTGCTGTGTAGTAATGTAATGTCTACTGCCAAAATTTCGCATTCTGGCGACATATGTCTGTATGAACATTTGACTTTCATACTAGTTCTAATATCATTGAAAAAAGCTAGACCCCCACCTCTCGATGGACGGTCTAGTCGAAAAGACCGGAATTTATTTAACTGGAACAAATGATGTACAGATATCCATGCCTCTTGTAATGCTCTAATATCAGGAGCGAATTTAGAAGTCAAGTATAGCAAGTCCGTAGATGCAGAATAAATTTATCGGCAATTCCAATGGAGAGTCTTAAGCGACCCTATGGTTTCGAAAGAGCTGCTTCCGCTATAATTTTCTATGGAATGCTTTCTTTCAAGAAATCTCTCTTTGAAAGGCTCTCCTTTTCCTTCAGATACTTTTTGTTCTTTGTCTGTTTCAGTGAGTTAGTTTTCCTTGACATAGGGGATATAGATCGCTTCAGACACCTAGGGTCCAAATTCATGTAATCTGAATCTATTGTATCTGCATCTTTGTCTTCCCTTAGGCTCTGTATATCTACTGCAGAGGGTGCTGCAAACGGAGAATGCGATGGTGCGGTTTCAGATTCCTCATTTTGGCTCTAGGTGCCTGCTGCAGAGGTTCCTGCAGACGAAGAATACGATGGGGCAGTTTCAGATTCAACGTCATTTATTGGTCGTGAACTCTCAACATGTTGGGATACCAGGCCTGACTCTCCCGGTGTACCAAATATGCGAGTCAGCTGGTTAGCCATAATTTCAGATAGGGAATCACAAAGGTTAGAAGCCAGTCGTTCCATGGCCTTTTATAGAGCCTTTTCTACGACCTCCACGATGTTCAGGAAAATCGACCCATTCATTTCCGAGATATGCCGTGCTGCAACACTGGCATACCCCTGAGTTCTGGCCTGTAGTTCCTCTGAGGCTTCTTGTCGCGAACAGCGCCTACACCCTACAATTTCTAGAATTTGTATTTATCCAGCCTTAGCTGAGGAATCAGAACTATCTGCAAAGTGTTGTTCATTGCAGAGACAAGATTTCTCTTCATTCCCTTTGCAGTCATTCGCTTTGTGGTTGTCACCACACACCCGGCATCTGAGTACTGACCTGCATTCTTTAATAGTGAGAGCATGTCGCCAGCACTTCGTACCCTGGAGTGGTCGTGGGGATAGTAGTTCCACTCTGTATAATAGTGGCCACGCCTTGATTTCGCTGGCGAAATTTGCTCCAGCAAAGGTTACAATTACCGATTCAGTCGGGATCTTCTGCTTCTCTACAATTCGTGCACACATATAAACGGAGATAACACCAGTCACGGCAAACATCTCTAATACCTCAGATGAGTCAAGTTAACATCGACGCCGAAAACAATACCTTTCACACATGCCAGGTGCATGAGAATAAAGGCGCTCACCGGATTTGTCGCGAACATCGAGAACTTTAGTAGGTATTAGACACAGAGCTGATCAGTAAAAACAAAGAATATCGCCTCTGCTGAACTGGCAGACAAGTGTGATGCTGTGGAACTGAGACGTAGCATATCCAAGCTCGACCTGGACCATTTTCGGATTCTTCATCCTAATCAAGCCATCGTTGTTCCGGACGAAGGCCACATCAACTGTGGGGATGCCGTTGCGCATAAACTGATCCACTGGTATCTCCTGTGGGAGAAGAGAAGCAGACCAGAGGAAAGCCACTGGTCCGGTTGAAGAAAATGGCATCTGAGTGCTCTTCCTAGCAATAAAAGCGCTTACTTAACTTTAAAAGCACTACAAGAACACCTAACAAAGACAATGAAACCTCAGCAACTACACAAACTCAGGCCAAAACCCTAGAGCAAGCACGGCCAGCTACTTGCACCGCGGACCATAGGTGCCAACGTCTGAGGCTTCGGAACACTTTTTCCGGCCAGCTGTTCTATTTCCTACCTCGTATTCTTCTACCTTCTCTTATCTGCCCACGCGCCCGAGCCCCAGTGTCTTTTTCGTATATATATATATATATATTATAATATATATATATATATATATATATATATATATATATATATATATATATATATATATATATATATATATAATGTAGGGGTTTATTGAAGGACTCAGCAAGCCGGTGGTAGCTCTAAAGGAAGGCAGGCGAACCCAGATGACGGTGCTTGATCGCCGATCTCGTGCCTTTTTTTTTGTGCTGATGATAGCTGACCTGATGGTATCAACGTCTTTATTATTCACTACAATTACCCCCGGCGAAAAAGTTGAAGCCATCCTGGCGATCTAACACGTGGGGACAAGCGGGTCAAAGTACGGCTTCAGACGGTTTACGTGAATGATATCACGTCCACGCCGACGACGGTCGCTCGGTGACGTGAGGGGTTCAATGGCGTAGTTCAGTACGCTCGACCACGCGGTAGGGACCATGATAATTGGAGAGTAGCTTGGGTGATACACCAGGGGCGCAGGGCGGTACATGAAGCCATACAAGTGCTCCAGGAACGAACGTTGGTGCAGAACGATGGTCGTCGTCACGGATCTCCTTCTGGCGCTGTTGGTCGGATGTAGTAAGCCATTTGGCTAGCTTTCGGCACTCTTTTGCGTAACGAGCGGCTTCCGAGACAGGCTGGTATTCAGAGGGATCTGGCGAGTATGGCAGTAAAGTGTCGATGGTGTGTGATGGTTCGCGACCGTACAAGAGAAAAAATGGGGAAAACCCGGTAGTGACTTGCGTAGCGGTGTTATACGCGTATGTAACAAATGGGAGAACGAGGTCCCAGTTTGTTTGATCAGAAGCGACATGCGTAGCGAGCATGTCGCCTAGAGTACGATTAAACCGCTCAGTCAAGCCGTTCGTCTGTGGGTGGTAGGCTGTACTCTTCCGGTGAACCATATGGCACTGTTGAAGAAGTTCTTGTATTACATCGGAGAGGAAAACATGCCCTCGGTCACTGAGGAGTTCTCGAGGGGGACCATGACGAAGCACAAAACGATTGAGTATGAAAGTTGCGACGTCTTGTGCTGCAGCTGTGGGGAGAGCAGCAGTTTCAGCGTACCATGTTAGATGATCCACTGCCACGATAGCCCATCGGTTAACTGCCGTTGTTAATGGTAGTGGTCCGTAGAGGTCAATTCCTACTCGGTCGAATGGGCGGTCTGGGCATGGAAGTGGCTGCAATGGACCTGTTGCAGGATGTGGCGGGCTTTTCCGGCGCTGACATTCGTGGCAGCCGCGAATGAACTGGCGGACGAAGGTAAACATTCCGCGCCAGTAATACCTTTTTCGTAGGCGCTCGAATGTCTTGAAAACACCGGCGTGAGCACATTGCGGGTCGGAATGAAACGACGCGCAGATGGTAGAGCGCAGCGTTCGGGGAATGACTAGTAGCCATTTCCTACCATCTGCTGAAACTTGCGCCAGTACAAAAGGCCATCCCGAATACTGAAGTGCGGAGCCTGGCGGCGCAGGGTTCGAGTGGTTGGAAGTGTCGGTGCCTCGGATAACGCGTCAAGAAGCGAAGCGATCCATGGGTCATTGCATTGTGCAGAAGAGATGGTGTCCTCGTCAAGCGCTGACAACGTGTTGTCCGAGGAAACAGATGCGATGTCCGGGGATAGGGGAGATCGTGACAGTGCATCAGCATCGGCATGCTTGTGGCCGGAACGATATACCACGCGAATGTCATATTCTTGAAGCCGAAGAGCCCAACGGGCAAGACGACCCGATGGGTCCTTAAGCGAAGATAACCAGCATAATGCGTGGTGGTCCGTTACTACATCAAAAGCACGGCCATAAAGGTATGGGCGGAACTTGACAAGCGCCCAAACGATCGCCAAGCATTCCTTCTTGGTGACGCTGTAGTTTGATTCAGCCTTGGTAAGAGTTCTGCTGGCGTAGGCGACGACATACTCGGCGAATCCAGGCTTGCGTTGCGCGAGAACCGCACCGAGGCCGACACCACTGGCGTCGGTGTGGACCTCAGTTGCTGCCGTAGGATCGTAGTGACGCAGTATTGGTGGCGAAGTGAGGAGACGACGAAGGGTACAGAAGGCTTGGTCACACTCAGAAAACCATGACGAGATATCAGTGGTGCTGCCTATAAGTTTGGTCAAAGGCGCAATGATAGAGGCGAAGTTGCGCACGAACCGGCGAAAGTAGGAGCATAACCCCATGAAGCTCCGTAACTGCTTCATAGTCGTTGGTTTGGGGAAGTCGGCGACAGCACGTAACTTAGCCGGGTCTGGAAGTATACCGTTCTTTGATACGACGTGCCCGAGAATCGTAAGTTGCCGAGCAGCGAAGTGACACTTCATGAGGTTGAGTTGGAGCTGAGCATTCTTCAGGCACGTGTTTGAGGCGCTCGAGATGTGTTCCAAAGTCTGGCGCAAAGACAACTATATCGTCGAGATAGCAGAGACAGATTTGCCATTTCAAACCCCGAAGAACCGAGTCCATCATGCGCTCGAAGGTGGCAGGGGCATTGCAGAGGCTGAAGGGCATGACATTAAACTCATACAGACCATCCGGTGTCACGAAGGCTGTTTTTGGTCGACCGGCATCTGCAAGGCGGACCTGCCAGTACCCTCAGCGCAAATATAATGATGAAAAAAACTCGGAACCTTGTAAAGTATCAAGGGCATCGTCAATCCTGGGTAAAGGATACACGTCTCTTCGAGTCATCTTATTTAGGCGCCGGTAATCCACGCAGAAGCGAACGGAACCATCCTTTTTTTTAACGAGCACTACAGGTGAGGCCCATGGACTTTGTGAAGGTTGAATGACGCCACGTTGCAGCATATCGTTCACCTGTTCGGTAATAACTTGGCGTTCCGCCACAGAAACACGATATGGTCGCTGTCGTAGTGGCGCATGGGAACCGGTATCGATGTAATGTAGAGTGATAGAGGTGCGGCCAAGTGAAGGTTGAACAACATCGAAAGATTCGTGGTACTGGTACAGCAGTTGGAGGAGTTCAGATCGTTCAGATGGTGACAGTCCGTCTGCGATCGCCGAATCGAACACTTTTGAAGCCTGTAGATGAGAGTGGTTAAGAGCACTGACGGCGGCGAGGTAACTTTTGGATGATTATTGCGGCACGGTAAAAATTTGTCCGTTATCAATGGGCCGTACGCATCCAAGAGACTCGCCTTTAAACAGTTTGATGGTATACGGAAAGGGATTTTTAAGGCAGAGAGCACTGGCTCCATTAGAACTTGAAAGGGCTGAATAAGAGAGCAGAAGTGGTTTCCGACTTAGAAAGAGGCTTGATGGCTCGAAAAATGCTACTTCATCACGCATGCCGTCGGAGACCACAGGGAACAAAACAGCTGTTGTCGGTGGAATGTCAGTGTCTTCTTTGACAACTAGCTTGTGCGCGGCTTGATTAGTGTGGTCGGAGGGCTGGTCGAGGAACGGAAGCAGTTCAAGTTCGGAACGGGCACAATCTATAACGGCACGATTACGGGATAGGAAATCCCAGCCAAGTATGATGTCATGAGAGCACGAGGAAAGGACGATAAACTCAACAATATAGTGGTCCTCCGCAATTTTGAGTCGGGCAGTTCAGGCGGCTATAGGTCGAATAAGTTCACCATTTGCTGCACGTAAGGACATATCAAGCGGCGTGGTCACCTTTCGGAGCTTGCGGCAAAGTTTGGCGTCTATAACAGACACAGCGGCACCGGTATCCACAAGAGCGTATGCATGGGCGCCGTCTACAAAAACTTCGACGATATTTGACGGCAAGGTGCGAAAACTTGAAGATTTCGATAGCCCAGTTCTTGCCCCTTGAACTGCGACGGCTAGTTTCCCTCATTTTGAGGGGCTGGTCGTGGACGCGTGGGTGACAAGGAGCGTCGATTGGGTGAAGGTGAGCGACGAGACGAAGTTGCTGGATAGTCACGGGAAGACGTGTTTGACTGACGATCCGAACTTTCATAACCAAAAGGTGGTCGGTCCATGTAGTTGCTTCGTGGTCGGACGTCTGTGTAGGCGGGCATGCGACGACGGCAGTATCGGGAGATATGGCCAGGTCTGCCGCATGCAAAACAGATTGGCCAGTTATCGCGCGTTCGCCAGGCATTTGCAGCAAGGGGCGCCGCCCACGCGGAATACGGCTGAGTCGAGGCTGTGGTAGCGAGGGGAGGAGCCCATGCGACGGAAGACTGAGTAGGAGCGGTGACATGCGGCAGTCCATTGAACGGCGACGGCTGGTGTGGCTGCTGCCTCTTTACTGCGTCAGCATAAGTAAGAGGCGCGGCGACAACTTGCTGCTGAAAGGGCACTGGCATAGCCTCTGCAATCTGGTCCTGAAGTGCATGTCGGAGCATGGGAGCTAACGGTGTCGGTGGTTGCTCTTGCTGCTGCTGCGGGAGCTCTTGGCGCTGACAAAACGGCAGGAGGGAAAGCTGACGGGCGACCTCCTCACGCACAAAGTATTTCATTTGTGCTAGAAGGCGGGAGTGGTCAGGTACGACGTCCAGTGCAGCGAGTGGTTGGTTAGGCTGAAATTGGACGACGGGTGAGAGCTCGTTGCCGTCGCAATTCGTCGTAGTTCTGGCACAGAGTTACCACTTCAGACAGCGTGCCAGGAGACTTCGCCAGGAGCATTTGAAAGACGTCGTCATCAACACCTTTCATAATGTGCTGGATCTTGGCACTTTCGCTCATTGCGGCATCGACGCGCTTGCAGAGGTCGAGTATATCTTCGATGTAGGCGGTAAACGTTTCGCCAGGTTCTTGTGCCCATGAGCGCAGGCGTTGTTCGGCGCGCAACTTCCGCACGGCAGGGCGACCGAAAACCGAGGATATTGCCTGCTTGAAAGTGGCCCAGTTCTCGAACTCGGATTCGTGGTTTGTGTACCACAGTTTCGCCATTTAGCCAAGCAAAAGTTGACGGTGCTCAACTTAGCAGCGTCATCCCACCTACTTTTTCGTAGGACGACAGCCAGTCCTCGACGTCCTGGTCTTCGGCGCCCGAAAAGATCGGGGGGTCTCGCTGGTGAACCGGGCCGGGGCAAGCAGGAGCCGCGAGAGATGCTGTCTGTTGGGCACCGTCAACTTGCATGGTCGACGGCAGGGTGCGGGATCGGAGTTCCAGGGTGTAGGTGATGCAGTTACCCAGCACGATCCACCAAATGTAAAGGGGGTTTATAGAAGGACTCAGCAAGCGGGTGGTAGCTCTAAAGGAAGGCAGGCGAACCCAGATGACGGTGCTTGATCGCCGATCTCGTGCTGATGATAGCTGACCTGATGGTATCAACGTCTTTCTTATTCACTACATTATATATATATATATATATATATATATATATATATATATATATATATATATATATATATATATATATATATATATATACATATATATATATATATATATATATATATATTCTCGCCGCTTGGCTACAGATGCTGAAAATAGAGTTGAAAATAAATAAAATAAATGCCGCTGACTGACACTCCCACGTCTAAATTCACATATAAACCAAAAAGTGGACGAGGGAAGGCCGCTGTGACAGCTCAGTGGTTAGAGCATCAGACGCGTTATTCGAAGGTCGTAGGATCGATTCCTGCTCACGGCTGGTTAATTTTTCACCCACTTTTCTTTCTTCCTATTGATTGATATGTGGGGTTTAACGTCCCAAAACCACCGTATGATTATGAGAGACGCTTCTTTCTTCCTATTTACATTCCATTTGCTCTTATAACTTCCCCTATACATTCCTTGGCATTATTGTCTGTTAGATCTTACTAATATTGTGTCAAAACACGGAAAAACGAGTACTTAGGTATACACCTCTTTCCCTTATTCATTAACGAGGGTCTCGTACTGGCAGACTTGGTGTCATTAGGTTGTATACGTGGGACTATTGGTCAGCTGCCCACTCGTTATAAGTTCACGTGCTACGTGACGCCACACATGCGCACAAAAGGGTGTTTCACATTCGCCGCTTGGCTACAGATGGCGCTGACTGACACTCCCACGTCTAAATTCACATATAAACAAAAAAAGTGGATGGAGGGAAGGCTGGTGTGATAACTCAGTGGTTAGAGCATCGAACGCGTTATTCGAAGGTCGTACGATCGATTCCTGCTCACGGCTGGTTATTTTTTCACCCACTTTTCTTTCTTCTTATTTACATTTCATTTGCTCTAATAACATCCCCTTTACATTCTTTGGCATTATTGTCTGTTAGATCTCAATAATATTGTGTCAAAACACGAAAAACGAGTACTTAGGTATACTACACTTCTTTCCTATATATATATATATATATATATCTATATATATATATATATATATATATATATATATATATATATATATATATGTGTGTGTGTGTGTGTGTGTGTGTGTGTGTGTGTGTGTGTGTGTGTGTGTGTGTGTGTGGTGTGTGTGACGTATGAAGGTAGCGATGGTTCGTACAAGCCGAGAAGAAAGAAGGGAGAAAGGAATAAACATGGCGTATGAGCCAGGCCACGTCTACCATTCATGATAGCGTCACACGAGTCGACAGGATCGAGACTTACCTGCCCCTTCATCAGTCACTCATCATCGACGCAGTTCCCCAGAAGACGCCCTGACCATACATTGACTACCAAATCATCACCTAGGAGGACGACGACCAGCACCATGACAGAACCATCGGCTGACCTCGACATCCCCAAGTACACCGGATCAGTGGACGACGGACCCGTGCAGGACTGGTTCAATCTGTTCGAACTCCACGCTACCGCTGCATCTTGGTCGGAACGGGAGATGGTTACGAACTTCAGCGACTACGTCACCCGTTAGGCATTTAAAT